>SJYA01003210.1:268888-284443 GCA_006410615.1 Neotragus moschatus
TTTTTTTTTTTTTTTTTTTTTTTTTTTTTTTAACATACTACATGAAGTTTAATAGTTTGGGAATTTTCTTAATCAACATGCATCCTCTTTTAAGAATGCATTTACCTCTGGGAGCATTATACAAATATCAATCATTTACAAATATGTGTAAGCTTGTTCCATGAATGGCTTCCCTCGTAGCGTAAACCTCAGAACTGCAGCACGTGAGAAGCTGTGAATTTTGTTCAGAAGGAAGAGGAGATGGGTGACATTGGAACATGATGGATACGGGGCGGTGGGGGTGGGTGGGTGGCTGGAGCAACAACAGGTGAGGTGATACAGAGGAAGCCAGGGAAGTCTAGAGATAATGCGAAAAGAAAGCAGAAGTGAGATGGTTAAATCCTATCTAGTTTCCAAGTGAGCAAGTTTTCATACAATCAAAAAGCCAGAGGCCCATTTAGGGAGATTCAGGACAAAAAGAGGCATAAAGTTAATAGGGGAGTTTTTTTGTTTGCTTGCTTTTACTACGCATTGGAGAAGGAAATGGCAACCCACTCCAGTGTTCTTGCCTGGAGAATCCCAGGGATGGTGGAGCCTGGTGGGCTGCTGTCTATGGGGTTGCACAGAGTTGGATACAACTGAAGCGACTTAGCAGCAGCAGCAGCAGCAACCGTGGCAGAACTGATTGACTGAAACAGATTCTTTTTCTTCTCAGGACAGCTGGACAATATTTACCAGCCTCTCCTGCAGTTAGGTAAGGCCAGTGAGTAAGTTTGAGACAAGTAGAATGTGACCATCACTGGCCATAAAAGCCTCCCAGTCATCACCTTCCATTTCCTTTCCCTGATCATGGCAATCTTGGAAGCCACACTGCGTGTAGCTGAGCCAAAAAGGGAAGGAGCTTGGGTTCTCGAATCAGTTTTAAGAAAAACCACCTGCCAACAAGGAGCATCTGTTTCAAAGCCTGTATGAATGGAAACAAAAGCTTCTGTTTTGTTGAATCCCAGAAGATGTTTCTTTCTATAAGCAGCTGTAAAAACAAACTTTTTAAAAACAAACTTTTTAAAATGATTCTCTTCTTATCAAAATTAAGGGAGAGCTACAAGGGCTTCCAAGGTGGCACTAGTTGTAAAGAGCCTCTTGCCAGTGCAGGAGACATAAGAGACATGGGTTCAATCATTGGGTCAGGAAGATCCCCTGGAGGAGGGCATGGCAACCCACTCCAGTGTTCTTGACTGGAGAATCCCATGGACAGAGGAGCCTGGTGGACTGTAGTCCATAAGCTCACTAATAAGGGTTGAACATGACGGAAGCAACTTAGCACACATGCCCAATTTCTCTTGCCATGTGGTGAAGAAAGTCAATCTGTAACAAATAATGGCAGTGCAGTTACCATGGAATGAAGGGAGCACTGGAGCATTACATGAATGGGATATTTGCAAAAAAAAAAAAAAAAAAAAAGACTCAGGCCCCAACATCAGATTCTTTAAATAGTAGCCCTTAACTGACACAAGACAAATCTGACAAGAAACAGCATCAAGCACAGCAAAGTGTGAACCAGTAGGAGACTTTCATTCATTCATTCTGCAAACAGCTTGGTGTATTTATCACACCCAGAGCACTATGCTAGTGCTGGAGACACAGTAAATAAGATAAAATCCTGCCTTTCTGCAACATTTGTTCTAAAGGGAAAAGTCAGCTCATAAACCTTTAAACCGGGAAACACAAGAAAGCAAAACAATTATAGATAATAAGTGTATAAGAAAAATAAAACAAATAAAATGGAAATGGTATAGAGTAGCTGAGGGTAGTAACAGCTAATTCAGGGAGGGTGGTTATGTTAGGGGAAGCACACTGATTGAGACTGCCCACCCTGGTCAGGCACCATAGTAACCATTTGCATGAGTTGTTTTATGACAGGAGATCCTGATAAGGAATACGGAACTAATAAGCCACCATCAACTGGAAGAGCTCGGGAAAGGTTGAAAGGAGACACCACGTGTCCGTCCACTTCCCAGAGTCTCTCTTGCTAGCATCTATCTTGGCTGAGCAATGCGTGCAGCACCAAGAAAGACTCTGAATTAGAGTGATTAGCCAAAGACCACCCGGAAACTAATCCCATCACCATAAAGAGACTGTGAGCCACGCTGCAGAGCAGTTCTCCTGGGTTCCCTTACCCTACTGTTCTCCACCCCAGTGCCCCTTCTGAATAAAATCTCTTGCTTTGTCAGCACATGTGTCTCCTCAGATAATTCATTTCCGAGTGTTAAACAAGAGCCCAGTTTTGGGCCCTGAAAGGGGTCTGCCTTCCTGCAACAGTTAGGAAAGACCTTTCCAAAGAGTGACAATTAAGCTACAACTTAAATGATCCATCAAAAGCAGATTTGCAAAGATCTAGGTGAAGGACATCCCAGCGCAAAGAAAGAACTATTGCAGAAGCCTACTGGAGAATATGAGTCAAAGTGTGGCAGGTGAAGAGAGAATACAGGACAGAGTGCTAAGAGGCCAACACAGAGAGGCGGGCAGTATCCAGTTCACAGGGGGCCTTACGCAGGACCAGGCCTGGACTTTATTCTAAGATGCATGGAAACTATCAGATGATTGTAAAGAGCAGATTGGCATCATATGACTTGTGTATTTAAGAGCTCACTCTGACTGATGCCTGAAGAATGGATTACAGGTGGGGCAAGAGAAGACACCATTGCAATCACCAACCATGAGATAAAGGAGGCTTGGACTAGAGTCAGAGCAAGACATGGGTGAATGTGTGATTTATTCTGCAGGCAAAACTACCAAGACTTCCCAATGCAGTTGATGTTGGGAGTGAGAGCAACACAGAACTGACCATGACTTCTCCATCTAGTGACCTCAGCAACAAGGTGGATGGAAGTGTCATTAACTGAGATTGGGAGAAAAGTACATGGTCCTCTGTTCTCAGGACCCTAGAACTCAGAAGAGTTCTGTATAACAATAGTTCAGCTACTTGATGAGTTACCATGGTTTCTATGTGCTAGCCTAGTAACTTAACACTTAGAACATTTTTATCATGAAAAACCTAAAAATGCCAACTATTTTATAAATGATCTTTTAAAACATGGTTATATTGAAAACAAAAAATAAAAACAAGTGCCACTTTAACCTCTAGTCCTGACCATTGCCCCAGCTGGTTTGACTAGGTCACCTTCCTCAGTAATAAGCTTAAAAATTAAACTCTTGGTTCAACACAAGTGCAATAACCATGGCTTAGATTTGGGCTTTTTGTTCTTTTAATTTAAAAACAAATAAAAAGTTATGGGGATAGGAGGGGTGGGTGTTGTTAAGAAGAGGCAAGAGTTTAAGTAGGTGCGAGAGCAAGAGTAGATGCTTTTGTAAAGTGGCCTTGGGAATAAAGAAGCAGAGGCAAAAAAAGCCAGGCCCAGGAAGAAAGTGCAATTCTGTCTGCTGCTGGGATGAAAGTGACCTATGGGTCATCACAAGCAGTGCAATGGCTAGAGAGCTCTGTGTCTTGGGAAGGCTGGCAGGATGGGGTGGGGGGCTGTTGACATATCTGGATACCAGAGAATCTCTCCATTAGTCATACAGGCTAAATAGGAAGGGAAGAGGGGATCCCTGAGGTATTCTTATCTCAAGCATTCTGAACCTCCAGAAATAAATGCAAGCAGGAGCTTAGAGTTAATGTTTTACAAACATGAATAACCCATAAGAGGCTTTTGATCCCTGTGCCGTCCACATCAAGACTTTAGGAGACAGAACCCCAGATCTGAGCATAAACTGGGCTTCATGGATTGCAAGGTTCATGCATTTTAGAAAATTTCAAAATAAGAGTAACCTGATTAACCCTTGGAGAATTAGCAGTACAACTTAAGGATGCTCACCATTTCCACACATTCTCTTCATCAGGGACTCGCAGGGGCTTGTTTCTATGGCAGTGTACACACACTAGCCTCTGCATCCAAAAAAATCTACCCTCAAGTTCTTCTGCATTTTCTTTCTGCTTGAACTCTGACCTTCCTGCCATTTTCCCAGCCTCTTAACACTATAGGGCCAGACCCTTTGTCATCACCTTCAGTCATGCAAAAGACATTATAAATCACCTTGCTAAGCAGTTACTATAGCTTTGTGTTGTTTTTTTTTTTACATGCAATCATTAAAGTGAAACCAATAAAATCATTTTATTCCATGACATATTACCCTTCAACTCAGCTCCACTCATGTTTTTACAAGGAAGGAAGGACTTCATCATTATTACTATGCTGGGTACCTCACTGCTAACAATATGCTCCAGGCAGGACTGATATAACTTGGTCCCTTCATCTAAGAACACTCTCCCCTGCTCTAAAAAGAGCTCCAAAAAGAGATAGGCAGGAGAAGCCCACATTCTCAGAGTATTGCCTCTATGAACACACACTCTTCCAAGAAAGACCCTCATAAACACTGATATAGGTTGATGACAATAACTGTTGTAATTCACTAAATCACCAGTAAAAACCAGACCATTTACTGAGTTTTTGACCTGCATTGTCTCATTATCATCTTAATTGGGAAATCCAATTTCCCACATTGCAATTGGCTATAAAAAAGCAGTAATCTACTACTTGCGGTCTAAAAATATCTATTACCTGGTAGCAGAGACAGGGAAGACTATTAATGATCTACACAGTTTGTACTTTTTCTAGTAACTCTCAATGCTTACTCTGTAGAAAACTACTTTCAGTCATGAACACGGAGTTGGAGGTATCCTTCTGAAACCACAAGATTTCAACTAACTCAGGCAGGTATACCAGTAGGCTTAGGCTAAGTTACACAAAGATAACAGATAATTGCACCCTCCAACGTATCAGTGATTTACAGTTCTTTCTCATAAGGCCATGTGTCCATCACCTGTCCATTGTCACTAGTTCCAAGTCACCTTCGTGCTGAGACCACAGCTAAAGGAGAGATGCCACTCTAGAACACTGCCAGTTGATGAGAAAGAGGTGGAACCTTGTAACAGCTCTTTGAGCTTTTACTCTGAAACGGTACAGATCTCACATACATTCAGATTTCATTAGATCAAGAAGATAGCAAATATTTTTAATAAGCCCACATTGGAACAGGGTGGGGCATGGGGAGGTAGGGTGCAGCATAAGTCAAGGCATATGAGTTGTGAGTTGAACATTAACTTTACTTCATTTCTCTGAGTCTTTGTGTCCACGCTTACAAAATGGAGCTCATCTGATGAATCCTACCATTTTCCTCAAAGATTCGCTGGAAGGCTCAAAGAGTATAATATATGTAAAAGGAGCTCAAAAAATGCAGAGCACTCTGTAAGCAGGAGGTATTATTTAATACTAATTGCAGTACTTTCTATGCCCAGTGGATTTCATGATGTTTACATACCATATCGCTCTTTATTCTTCAACCTCAACTTTTGCTACTTTTTTACTAAGAAAAGTGTGAGACTCTACATAGGCTTCAAATTCAAGATCAGGAATAGACCCCAACTACTGTACTTTCCTCAAGATACTACCTCTAACTGAAGCTAAAGTATCAGAAACTATTTAAGACCATCCCATTGTCATCACAAAGATTTTAAAAAAAAGTCACAGTAGACCAGATTTCATAAAACACAAAAAACCGACTACAGCAATTTTCAAAATGGGGAATGTTCCTGTTGGAGCCAGACGAGGCAAAATGAAACAACCTCCTTTGAATTGTATCATAGCTGACAAAGGTTCTTATTACCTTCTATTGATTGGCCAGGAGTTCTGATATCTCCTCAATGGCAGTTTCTAAGGCAATCTCTGCAGAGCAGGAAGAGCCATTAATACACTATCTCTCTTCTACTACCCAAGGAAGTAAAGAAAATTGAAAGTCTTTTGTGATTCTTTTTCCACTGAAAGCCTGAATAGGCTCTTCAAGACAGTCTGGACAATGAGTGCAATATTTTGCTTTAATTTGCAAGCCAGTCTTGTTCATCATGGTTTGTACAATATGGGTCATCTTCACTCCATTTACTCCAAGTAAAAAATAACTTGCCTGAAGCAGTTCACACATATCTACTCTCTCTCTAGGCTACAGTGAGACAATGAACTCAGCCTCTGAGAGTCTCTGGTACCCAGGTGGTTGTGTGGTGAGCATCCCAGAGGATAATTCTGAAGATAGAAGCTGAGTAAATGGCCATACTGCATTTTACCATACCAGAGTGTGGTATCCATGGCTTTCTATCTACCCAAAGCCACACATACCCTCCTCCTACAGCTACAACCATATTTAATTCAGGCAAAGAGCAAAGATCACTTAGTCTCAGGGCAAGTATAGCCTTATTCCAAATCCAGAGGTGGAACACAATTAGCGCAAGCTGTTGTGCATTGAGACAACCATCTCTTTGGTCTAGGGGTGGATAGCAGGTAACCCAGGTCTAAAAGATAAGACAGCAGAAGTCTTCTGCATGGGGAGAGCCAAAGGAGGCTATAAAGGACTTTCTAGAACTTTCCTTAAACATAAAAAGACAGAACCTTACACAGAGAAGGTTTTTAAGCCCTGCCTCTCTCTTCCTTGGGATGCTAGTAGAAGGACATCCCGCCTGGGGCTATGGCAGCCTTTAAGCAGTTACAGGAAAATAAGCCCAAAGCCCAGGCATGCTGAAATATGGAAGAATGGAAAGAGAGAAGGGTGTTTGCTCTAAATATTGATATTCACTCTACTTGGTTCTCTGTGCCTCCCATTCAATGTCCAGGATCCGACTCCTGTTTTTTTTTTCCCCCTGATTTCCATTCTTAGACAGTATATAGGCTCTAATGTTTAGCCATTTTTTTTTTCTTAGGTGTTATCCTTGAATTTGTAGAATGTTCCCATGATTACAGAGAACTGACTGAAGACTGAAAATATCACCATGTCCCAAGGTAGTCCCATAGTATACACTGGCCCAATGCCCTGCACACACAATGAGCTGAGAAACATGTTCAAGAAAACAGGGATTTAGACCTAAAATTGCTCAACAGAATCAATAACATAAGGCCTCACACACAAAGTGAGTGAGTGATAGTCACTCAGTTGTGTCCAACTCTTTGTGACCCTGTGGACTGGAGCCCACCAGACTCCTCTGTCTATGGAATTCTCCAGGCAAGAGTATTGGAATGGGTTGCCATTTCCTTCTCCATCACACACAAAGGGTAGGCATAACATGGCACCTCATAAAACTGATTCTATATAACAAAAATGAGGAGAGAATTAGAGTCCCAAACAGCATTTATGCCAGTTATTTCCTCCCAGGTTCTGCCATGTCTCAACAGCTAAGGGGAGTCAGGAATGGTGTGTGCGCTGCTTCCAAAAGACAACCAAAATGTNCAAAGGGTAGGCATAACATGGCACCTCATAAAACTGATTCTATATAACAAAAATGAGGAGAGAATTAGAGTCCCAAACAGCATTTATGCCAGTTATTTCCTCCCAGGTTCTGCCATGTCTCAACAGCTAAGGGGAGTCAGGAATGGTGTGTGCGCTGCTTCCAAAAGACAACCAAAATGTCTGCCAATGATAGAATCAGGATTCAAATTATTTTGAGGTTCCTTCTATCATTTTTATAATTGTTGAGTCTATCCCACATATAGCAGAAGGTAAAAAACTAAATTTTTCAGACCATTACCTGGCTTGTGGGATTTTTTTCATGATGAATGGAGAGAATAATTTTTTTTAAAGCTACATTCATTTTCTGACAAAAACACAGAATAGTGTAAGGTGCAATACAAAACAGCACAAGGTACAATATAAAAATAAATGTTAACATGAAACAATGAATTAATAATCCTCTTTCTCGAAATTGATAAGTCTTGATAAAATGATATTAAGGCTAGATGAAAAGTTGCATAGCTAAAGGGGCAACTTCATTCTCCCAAGTGACATGTCTCCCAAATCAAGTTCAGTAAGCAAAAGAAAAAGAACTGTAGAAAAATGTGGGGGAGAAACTACTAGACTTATACTGTATTGCCAATGAGAACCAAAACGGTAATGAAGAAAATCTCCCATAAGAAATGGAAAACAGAGGATACCTAACAGGTTCTGAACACTAACAGTAATTAGACACATTTCCTTAACCACTGACAAGGTCTTTAGTAAGCCAAATATTAAGCTAGAAGTCAACAACATAAAACAGCAGAATGGAAAGAAATTAATCATTATTGTCATCAATTGTCTTCACCTTGACAATACCTGATCTACTTGAGAACCAAAGCAGTAGAGGATAGTGACCAAGACATTACAGCATTTATTCCAGTTGTGAGATCCACATTCCTGATTAACAGGTCCCTAAGGTTCAATATATTGTTAGTAAAGATGACAAGAGTACTTGGGTCCAACCAGGAGAGAGAAACAGCCTAGCATCAATTTGCCTATAACAATTTCTCTAAACCAAAAGGAGGAAGCCAGTGAGCACTGGAGAAATGGAAGATCTTAGATTTTAGGGCACTTCACATGTAAGTCCAGGGTCAGAAATAATTCCTGACCCTCTGGTACATTAAAGGAGCAGGAGTCTGCAATACTTGCCACCAGAGTACTGAGCATGGAAAGAGGGGTTCACATAAGACAGAGGAGTTGCTCAGCTTTGTAAAGGAGAAAAAGGAGTCACGGATCCTTGAGGCCACCAACTTACTATAATGACACCAATCCATGTGCCAAAGTTATGAGTCCATCCATCACTGGGGCTTTTACAAGAGTTTGGGAATTATTAATAGCAACATGTGACCTTGGCAGAGGAAGATGATGGCAACTGGGTAGAAGTTAGTATCAAAGCATTCCATTCAAAAGAGAATCTACTACATAACATTTAACTGCAATTGAAGATGATGATCTTCCCAAATAAGACAACATAAAATGAGATATTTAGGGTTTTGCTGGTGATTATTAAATGCAGTGACAGTAGAACATGGGATCTGATATGGCTCTACTGCTTTTGTTGCTTTGCTGTGTTTCATAACCTCCTTCAAAAGTCTTGCTATTATGTGCTAGTAAGCAGCCTGGATAAGTCAGGATAGGAGAGTATCTTAGGCAGTTGACAATTTCTTCTAGGATCCCACAGGACCAGAACTAAGGGAAAGCTTTCAATCTTCAGCCATATCTACCAGGAATACATTTCTCACAAGTTGATTTTATTAAATAGCTCACTTACCTTCACAGTAGGCAGAATCTCCCTGGACAGAAATGTAACCATTCTTGCACTCACAAGTAGCTTTGGTATTCCAGTTTTTGCACTCTGAGTTTTCACCACATTTAGGTCCTTCAGCACAAAAGTTATGACCTAGAAGAAACATAAAATTTTACATCAGGAAAAAGGAGAAGAAAAGTCTTCCAAATAATAAAGCATGAAACATTGTTATTATATGTCAGTATACATGAGAATATGCCTTGGCAACATGCAAAGGTAAATTTGCATATCCATAAGGAGGAATAAAAGACTTTGGACCGTCCTATACCTAAAAATTTTCTCTCCTAATTCACAAACTTGCTGAAGTTATTCCTTTTTGAAAGCTTTTATCCATGTTGATTCTGAATTTTCTTTCCACTACCTTATGTGACTAGTCTTTTAAATGGTTTTATTATAAAATTTATGATACATAGGAAATATATATGAATATATCAAATAAAATTAATACAAAAGGTATTATCAGTACCTATTTATTTAACATCCCCCCAAAATTCCCCTCTCAGCCATCAGAGACAACTATCCTAATAATTGTGTTTATCACTCCCTTACATATTTCTATATGCTTTACCATACACAGGCATGTATTTCTAAATAATAGATCATTTAGTTTTGTCCATTTTGAATTTCACCTGTGAAATCATACTGTATCATATCCTCTATGGCATATGTGTTCTTTTTTTTCCTGTTCATTCATATTAATGCCTGTGGCTATCATTCATCAGTGGTATATATTTCATAGTATAAATATTACACAATTTATCCATTATATCAAGTATTGACTTTGAGTTATTTGCAGGTTTTGAGTTACTAGCACAGCTGCAAGAAGCATTCTTGAACATGTTTCCTGAAGCATACTTTTTTAATCACATGTTTTACATTTCTTTGCCCAAGAGTCTTTCTTGAATCTAAAACATTCCCTCAGGGATAGTTACTTTTCCTCTTAATATATTCTTCATAAATTCCTTTTAGTGAAGATAAATTTGACAGTCAGTACATGACTGAGCAACTGAACTGAAGTCGCTCAGTCGTGCCTGACTTTTTGCGACCCCATGGACAGGAGCCTGCACCAAGCTCCTCCATCCATGGTATTTTCCAGGCAAGAGTGCTGGAATGGGTTGCCATTTTCTTCTGCAGGGAATCTTCCCCACCCAGGGATCAAACCCAGGTCTCCCGCATTGTAGACAGACGCTTTACCATCTGAGCCACCAGGGAAATCCAGAACTGAACTGAATTGATGCTCAATTTTAACTTATCTAAATATGTCTTTTGATCACCCTCCTACTTGAAAAACAGCTTTACTAGGTACAGAGCTATTTTGTCTCAACATTTTGAAGATATCCCACTGTTTATAGCTTCTGTTATAACTGTTGAGAAGTCAGCTGTTAGGCTAACAGTCATTCCTTAGTATGTGACAAACCTTTTCTCTTTGACTTTTAATATCTATTTTATTTGGTTAGTTAAGTTGATGAGCTTTGTTTTGTTTCATATTCATTAACTTCAAGGTTTTTAGGTGTGAATTTATTTTTATTTGTTCTTCCTGGGATTCCTTAGGATTCTTAAATATAAACATTGGTTAAATCTTTTATCAGTTTGGAAAATTCTCAAGTATTTTCTCTTCAAACATTCTCTCTTCACCATTGCCTCTAAGTCTCTCTAGAATTATAATGAGATTACTATTCTTTCTTAAGCTCTCCTCCATGTTACTTCTACTTGCCTTAATATTCCCATCTCTTTTTTCTATGCATAATTCTGTTTAACTACTAGATGTATCTTTTGGTCTCTTAATTCTCTCAAGTACTGTCATATTCTCTCAATCATCCACATCATTTTTATTTTGCTTGTATTTTTTTTTTAATTTTCTAAACTTCAATTTCTTTTTAAATCTCCTTGGTCAAATTTGTAGTCTCTCATTTTTTCCTCTTTTAATTTCCCCCTTTTAAAAACATACTAGATGTATATTTTACACATACAACTTCAATATCTTCGGTCTTCTGATTTTGGTTTGTTTCACTGAGTATCTTGCATGGTTACTATTTTGCGTTTTGAGCGATTCTTTTATGATTCTTTGTGAGCTCATGTTTTTTAGGATTTAATCTGCAGGAATTATTTGAGGTTTGGGCTTTGAAGCTGTACTTCTTCAGAGAGGATCTGTGTTTGCTTTTGTCAGGTGCCCAAGGGAACTATCAACCCACAATCACTTTAAACTACCTTTTTGCCTTGGGACATATGGATTGAGCCACACAGGTAGAATAAATTTAGATTCTAAGCTTTCAGGAATGCAAACTTTTCTCTGCATTACTCCCTATATAGAGTCAAGACTGACAGGCAAGTCTCTTACAGAGCAGATTTTTCCTAGTCACCCACTGAGGAGTTACCCTTCAAGATTCTTTATTTATGCAAGCCTCAGGCTTTTCCTCCTGTCTACTTAAACAGTCCACTAGAAGCCAGATTCTACCACCAGGGATTAAAAATTGACCTCTGGGCAAATGCCAACTCCAGTATGCTTACTTATCTCGATGGAATCAAACTTTTTTCTGGTCTCTATTTTTTTTTTCCATCCTACCTTTATTACCAATTCTACCTATCTCCCAACCCTCAAAAAATGTTATATATTATGCATTTTTAGGTTATACCCACCACAGGAATTGTGAAGTTCAAATGTAACAAGGTATATAAAAGGTGCTTTATCATTTTTAACTCATACATTTTAGCAAATAATAACTACACTGCTATATCACATACTGTAGTCTCATAGAAAACAAGTGATCTTGGAGAAGAGATCTAGTACATAATTCAGGGTCTTTACTAATAAACACAATAAGTCACTTTGCCTATCTAGGTACATATACCAAGAAAGGACAACATCAGTGATTTTCACACTATTCCTCAGCGTCTTGGGCACAGCTGAGTTGTTGGTCAGAGCTCAAATCCTCCAGCCCTGATTCATATAGAACAGCTTTACTTTTATACTGTTGAAACAGTGATTATATGAACAACAGTTCCTGGTTTTAAAAGAATATAAAAAGCACTGAACTATATAAACTCCAAGTTTATCTCCTTTTGGTGATAACATTCTAGAATGTTCTTCTTTAGAGACAGAATTTTAAACCAACATTCTTAGGATAAAAAATAATAACTCCTATTAAATAATAATATTCATGCACCTACGTCTGGCATTACACTAGATGTTTTAAATGGGGATAATAATATACCTTATTAATTTGTGTGGAACAAGTTAAATGGGTTAATTCATATAAAGCACTTGGAGCAAAGCTTGATACACACTACAAGGTTACTAAATGTTAGCCTCTGTGATAAGAATGATAATGATTATGATAACAGTGCTGCTGACAATTATGGCTAAAGTTCAAAACAACTTGATGATAACACTGCTATCCTCAGCTTTAAGAAGAGAAAAGAGAAGCTCAAACTCATTAATATCTAGCTAATAAGTGGACATGCCAAGATTCTAAATTATGTCTGGTGAACTCCAAAGCCTATATAATTTGGGTTTTTTTTCTATATCCTCTCACATAGAAAAAATAGTTTAAAAAAAAAAGTGAAAGATGTAGACACTACTTGTGACATTAGAAAGTGGATTCAAAGGCTGAGGGGGAGCATAATATCATATCCAGCCTCACTATCTGACCTGTCAACTGGTGACTGCTTCAGTCAAAATCAGAGTAAAACCTTAACTTGTTGAAAATGTGAAAGCTCTGTCAGCCAAGAACACTTTTACAAGGACTTAAAAGGCTTATAAATACCGAAACTTGATAAAGAAGCTACAAAAAAAGAAAACTACAGGCCAATATCACTGATGAATATAGATGCAAAAATCCTTAACAAAATTCTAGCAACCAGAATCCAACAACACATTAAAAAGATCATACACCATGACCAAGTGGGCTTTATCCCAGGGATGTAAGGATCCTTCAGTATCCGCAAATCAANTCACCGGTCTAGGTTCGATGCAGGATGCTTGGGACTGATGCATGGGGATGATCCAGGGAGATGGGGTGGTGTGGGAGTGGGGAGAGGGGATCGGGATTGGGAGCTCATATACACTCGTGGCTGATTCATGTCAATGTCTGGCAAAATGAATACAGTATTGTAAAGCAAAACAAACTAAAAAATAAAAATAAAAGGCTTATAATAACCATTAAAGTACATGATGCTTCTGTTAGCAAAAGGACAATTTTTGGGTATCACAGCTTTCTTTGCCAGAGGAAGTGCCTGGACTTCCCTCCCCACATCACAACTGATCAATAATTAAGTTGGCACATTTTCTTTTATTATAAAGTTTGACTCAATGTCATATGAACAGCCTTTGTTGCATGACTTTTTTCCTCTGGGATATGCAACTGTCCTTCACTTTCCACAAACATTTGATAGCCTAGAACAAAGCCCCTCAAACACTGTTGACTTTCCAATGCACATCTCTCTAGCAGGCATGTGCCATGTCAATTCAAAATGCAGAGATTTGGGTCAAATGTATTTCAAAGACAATGAAGGGCCCATGAGACAGATGAATGGTATGGACAAATCCACTTTGTCTGGGCCTCATCATTGTGTCAAAAACATGTGTTGTTGTTCTTTTTTTTTTTTTAATTAATGCAAGCCTTCATTCAAGCAGTGCTTATTCAGTACCTGCTTGCCTTTCTGTATGAGTGAACAATCATCGACTCAATATTTACAGGACTGCAGCACTATGCAAGACCCTGGGGGCAATGTCAAGGTGTTTGAGACGTTCCATGACCACAAGAGAATTAGAAACTCTAAGGCGAGTTAAGCCAAACACAGAAGTAGTTAAGTAAGATGTGAGCAGTACAAATTATCATAGTGTTCCAGAGAAGAAATCCCTACTAGCTGATGCCAAATTTGACCTTTGACTCATCACAGGTAGAAACTTGTGCAAGACACAGGATCTGTAAGACATAGATCCCAATGGGAGGAATGGGACTCCAACCCTTGAAGAAGAAGGGTAAGTTTGAAAAACCTCAAATAATCTGGCACAGTTGTAATAAGAATGATTAACATTTATCAAGCACAAAATATATGCTAGATGCTCAGTGAAGTGTTTCAGATGCATTATTCCACTTAATTCTATTAACAGTCCTATGAAACTGGAATTATTACCCTATTTCGCAGATGTGGCACTAACTCAGAGAAGTTCGGGCATGAGTAAAAGTACACAGAGCCACAATCCAGGTGTCACTGATGCTGGGGTTCTTAATCAAAAAGCAACAATTTTATAAGCATCCTACTCTCCAAAGGATAAAAAAGATATTCTTTTTGCATGCTTAGATTCAAGCAGATTCATTTTAGATTTCTTTCACACACACACACACACACACACACACACACAAGCATGTACACAAGGCTGGGCAACTTAAAATACTCTTTTAAAATACTAACTCTAATCACTCCAACTTCTTCAAGTCAAGGTCTATGTCTGACTCATTTCTTTCAACTCAAAGATTCCCACAAAGGATAGCTGTCTGTGGAGAAGGATGGCTTATAGACGAAAGCAAAAATTGACAGGTAGAACTACGAGTGGTTAAATTAATGAGTGGATAAAGATGTGGGTGAATCCACAGTGGTATTTTAATGCCCCTTCTTGAGCAACTAGAAGCCTAATGGGACTGGTTTGCTAGTCACCATTTTTCTTGAAACATTTTTACTGAAGTACAATTTACATACCATAAAATTCACCTATTGTAAAGACAAACTGATGATTTTTAGTAAACTCACACAGTTACACAGTAAATCACCACAATCCAGTCTTAAAGCACTTTCATCACCCCAGCTGGTCATCTGCATTCTTGAAAACCACCCTAGGATAGCTGGCTGCCAAGTCATAAATCCTCAGTCAACCCTCCACATTTCAACATCTTTCTAAAGGTTTAGTCTTTCCTATCTGCTATCTGAAAGGCATGGCGTTTAACTTACAGACCCTTCCCTTCAGGATATCTGTCTTCAGTTGCCACCTGCAATCTTTTTCTCTAGTCCTCTTACTAACTCTTGGTACAATATTTTCTTCAGCAGCTGGTTATCAATACAGATTGATACATGAGATTCTTCAATGTCACCTTCTTTCTTTAATCAGTATCTTTTCCCCCAGAATTATAAGTTGTGGCCAGACTGTAGAATACACACACATATGCGTACATACATACTCAATATCCATGTTCTTTTACTTGACTATTTTAATAAATAAATGTTTTAATTTAAATAAATAAATTCATTTAATAATTTAAAAATAATTTAAATAAATAAATTCATTTAATAATTTAAAAATAATTTAAATAAATAAATAAATATTTTAATAAATGAATCTGGAATCTCTGTGGAATTCCCTCATAGCTCAGTTGGTAAAGAATCTGCCTGCAATGCAG
>SJYA01003210.1:284616-355322 GCA_006410615.1 Neotragus moschatus
TCTCTGTGGGCTTCCCTCATAGCTCAGTTGGTAAAGAATCTGCCTGCAATGCAGATGACCTGGGTTTGATCCCTGGGTCAGGAAGATCCCCTGGAGAAGGAAATGTCAACCCACTCCAGCATTCTTGCCTGGAAAATCCCATGGACAGAGGAGCCTAGCAGGCTTCAGTCCATGGGGTCGCAAGAGTCAGACACAACTTAATGACTAAACCACCAGAGTCTCTGTAATTATCATCCTACAATTAGAAGCACACAAAGCAACATCATCTAAATATCAGTGGTCCAAAGACAGAGAACTCTTTTGTTATAAAAGTTGCTGTTTGTTGACTTTTTCCAATTTGTCAGGCACAACTCTAAAGATCAGTATTATTCTCACTTTACAGATTAGGAAAATGTGGTTGGGACTATTTTATCCAAGGTAACACAGCCAGGAAGTGGCAAAGTTATGATTTAACTCAAGTTCTTGTTAAGGCCACTAAGAAAATTATCATTCTATGATTTAAAAACCTCGAAGCATAGACAGCTATTCATTACTATTCTCTGATGATGTCTGTAGATCTCGATGCCCAATAAAATTTTCAAAGAGGCCCGTTTAGGACCCAACTGCAGGTTCTGCCGATCTGTTCTCAAAAAAAAATCGAAACAAGGTCAATGCTTGTGCCCAATCTCTTCTGGTCTCTGGTTAAGAACATTCACCCTCCTCTAGAAGCAATAATAAAGGCTCACACGGCCCTCTACAAACAGCAAGTCACACTATCTTGTATACCCCTCTTTACAAATTTTACATCATTATAGCCATGGCCCACTTGACATTCAATTTGGATGACCTCAGAGTCGTCTCATGGCTTACCCAGCTGAAACTGCACTCTTGATCTTAAATCTGATATCCATGCTCTCCAAGTTCTCCATTATCAATCTGCAGCACTTTTATCCACTTAAACCATCTTTTTTTTTTTTTTAAGGAGTCATCTTTGTCCTCTCTCTTCAAATACTGCCCCTTCCCAAGTTCTATTCATTTTATTTTATGAATATCTCTGGAATCCCTTTTTTCCTCCATACACGGCAAAAAGAAAAAAAAAAAAACCTACTCCAAACTATTATTTCTCAAAAAGAAATCATCTCATTTGCCTTCCTGTTCCCCATTTTGCTTGTCTCTAATCCATTTTCCCCACAACCAAATCCTTTTAAAACATAGATTGGATCATGTCACTTATCCCTTTAAAAGTCTTCTCCCGAAGACTTTCCAATTTCTCAAGAAAAATGCAAAATTCTTAAATATGATTTGAAATGACAAACAAGGCTCTCTCTCTTTGTCATTCCCCCCCAAATGAATCAGCCTTTATTTGAATTCCTCTAGTACTCCAATCTCTTTCCTGATTCAGAGTCTTTGCAAGCTTGTCCCACCAACTCAGAACCTATGACACATCCCTGCCAGAATAATTTCTACTCAGTTGTCAAGCTTAAAGATCATCTACCCAGAGAAGGCTTTCTTGTCCCTCAAGTCTAAAGAAAATCCCATTACTCTCTCCTATACTACTCTCTTCTTGTTCATAGCACGTAGCACAGTTACTAATTACGTGTTCATTTCTGTGTTTATTTGTTGAATGTCTGTTTCCACATTAGAAGCTCACTTCTCCAAGGGAAAGGTCCCTACAAGTTTGTTCCCTTTGTGCCTAAGGCAATATCCAGCACATGATAAACACTCAAGAAATATTTGTAGAGTTGATGACTAAATCCTCTGTCCTCCAAAAGTAAAATTAGAAGAGTGCCTTAAAATGAATAAACCAAGACTCAAAGATGTTAATTACCTTCTTTCTGGTCTTGCAGCTAGTAGGCAATGCCTGAAAGATATATATAGACTCAAATATGATTCTAATGCCCAGTCTCTCTCCACCACTCTACATGGCATCCCAGCCATGATTTTACTCATTAAGGGACATTCAAGGAATGCTGACCTGACCCAAAGAGATCACTATTCCATCACTCAGCATTTTCTAGTGACATGCCTTGAATCTTTCCAAAGGAACAAACCGTGTTTCTTTCTCCAAGATACAGTCCACTATTACTTTGTTGCTTGGGGACTTAAAGTCAAGAGAGAAATAACACCACACAACAGAACACCATTCTTGGATGAGATTCCAAAATGACTAATATCCATTTGGAGCTTATTTACACTTGAGTGGTGGAAATGAGCAGATTCTCAGAGGAAGACACACAATCTGCTGAAATGGAATTCCAGGTTTTACTCCAACCGCTTCCTTAATTTTAGTTCCTGGCAGAGATACCATTCCTTTGTTTGACAAATATTAAGCCCCATGACATGTGTCCAGACACTGTCCTCTCTCTTCAAATAGAAGAGAGAAAAGTGGGATAAAACGGAAATGCCGTAAACAGCATAAACATTCCCTCATTCATTTAACACTCTAGTCGGGATGGCTATTGTTGAGTATTGGGTTACAGGAGATGTTGTGATGGAGAGGAGTAAGGTGCTTCCAAAATGTTATCACACAGAGGGGCCCTAATGCAAGGTATTAAAAGGAGATTTGAGGGATGAGTGAGGTTGGCTGGACAAGGCACAGGATTTCCAAACACAGGAAGCAGCATGTGTCTACAACATGCTCAAAGAAATTGAAGAAACATAAATGTTGAGGTCATATTTTCTCCTTTCATTGGGAGCTGTCTACAATTTGGACACCCCTTCATGGCCCTGAATCTAGAGTTCTTTACCAGTGAAAGACCAATAACACTTATTAAAAAAAAAAAAAAATGCTTTGGTTTCTTTAAATCCATTGGCTTAACTGCATATAAAATACCTGCCCATCATAATGAAGCCCCCACACTGCCATTCTCCAGACCCCACTCTGTAACTTTTCAAATCACAGCAAACCTTCCACTCTTTCTGCTTTATCTAGGGCCAATGATGGATAAGCATCTGTATGATTCACTACTGTGATTTCTTCCACAGCAAGGAATGAATGGGTCACTACTCAAGAGCAGGATTTAGTTTCTCTAATATAAAGTCTGATTCCACATAGAGTACCACTGCTTGCTCTCAATCACATGCCCCTAATGTATCCCCAAGAAGGCAACTAGGTTACCTTTGAAATGATGGACGATCTGAAAATGCACCCCAGATTTCCCCACCCTAACTCAAATCCTAGAAAGCCAATACCCCTCACAGCACTGCTGCTTGCCCAACCTTGAAAGTCACAGAGAGCAAAGGTACACTGAGTTCAATACATTCCAATGTACCTAGTTGGTGTGGAAAGAGCTCCACCCACGGACTGGCCCTAGAGGAGGACTAAGGTCCAAAGGTTTTTTATGAGAACCAGATGCCCTAGTGTACTTCACAACCAACATGCATGCCCCAGAAGCCTGGGCCCTGCAGGGATGAGGACATTCCTTCAGCTTCTATGAACAGAGGGCTGTGACATCATGGCAGAGGTTGTGACCTCCTAGAGACAGAGCTCTCTGGATTCTCATAGGTTCTTAGAAAGCACATGGTTTTTCGACAGTAGTCATACTTAAAGGTCTTCCAGTCCAAGGCAGCTTGGCCTTAATTTCAAGTCTTCTATGTGGGGTAATGGGCCTTCTTCCCCAGACTCCTTGGGCCTGGATCCACTACAGCACTTTTACGAGAACAGAATTCATGGGCTCCCAAAGACTCTCTCCTCCAAATCCCCTGTGTTCCCAGCCTCAGTAGTTGAAAATACAGACCCGGCTTTCTAGTGCTCACCATGGCCCATGGCTACAGGGATTTTTCTATCAATAGGCAGAGCACCTGGCCCATCTACAAACTGCCTGCTCCTCTATTTAGGCACCAGCTTACCTTCTCATTAAGTGCCTCTTTTCCAAGTCTCTTTTTATCTCCATTACACTGAAATCCTCTAAAACCCATTTCAATTACAAATTCACCTAAGATGAAGACAAAGACTAGAAAAAAAGAAAATCATGCACCGCCAAGACTCTTTGGGAGGGTTTAATTGAAGGGCATAAAGCCTTAAATAGTATGAATAATCTCAACTAATTTCAGCCCAAGCCAGATGACAAGGCAAGTGAGCATGAATTAAAATTATAGATAAACACGTTGGGAACAGATGTCGAAAAGAACTTTTTCTCCAACACTGAAAATCTTCAACATGCAGCAAAACCCTCCAGAGTCATTGGCAACATTCAAGGTACAATTAGAGCTGATTATGAAAGGAATAAAACCCTGAGGAGTGTGTCAAGAATTCTGGGGTGGGCCAAATGATTGTTGTGTTTTCCTGGAGCGATCCTGAGACTACGTGGTCAAGTTGGCATTTTTTTCCCCCGTTAAGTGAGAAAACCAGCAATTCACAAGCAATCTTTCTGCTGGGGCTACATCCATGCTTTTATTACTTCTTCCCAGGCAAAAGCATAGATGAAATTCCAGTAGCCACTCCCCTTCTCCACCTTCATGGCCTTACAGTTAGGTAGACGGGCTCCTGCTATAGCCATTACCACAAAGTAATGATGCTGCTGCTGCTAAGTCACTTCAGTCATGTCCGACTCTGTGCGACCCCATAGACGGCAGCCCACCAGGCTCCTCTGTACCTGGGATTCTCCAGGCAAGAACACTGGAGTGGGTTGCCATTTCCTTCTCCAATGCTTGAAAGTGAAAAGTAAAAGGGAAGTTGCTCAGTTGTGTCCGACCCTTCACAACCCCATGGACTGCAGCCTACCAGGCTCCTACATCCATGGGACTTGCCAGGCAAGAGTACTGGAGTGGGGTGCCTTTGCCTTCTCGGTAATGATGAGGATAAACAAATTTTATGCTGCTGGGACAAACTGCCCAGAGGCATCAGAGAGAAACTATAGCAGTGATTAGGGCTGTTCTGGGTGGTGCTGCTGGTGACTAAGACCTTGGATCTCAGCAACTGCAAAGTGACCTCCCCCTGCCAACATCCATTACCTTGACTTTTTGTGTACATCTCCCTACTTGTCCTACAGTACTGTCCCTAAAAGCCAGGAGCCCTGTGGATTTAACTACATGTCAGCCGATTACTTCAATTTTCTTTAAAGGGGAGAAAAATTATGTACAGCATCTGTCATGACCCAAGGTTTGAAGGCAATGGCACCTCACTCCAGTACTCTTGCCTGGAAAATCCCATGGATGGAGGAGCTTGGTGCACTGCAGTGACCTTGGTGCTCTTAGTGACCCATGGGGTCACTAAGAGCCAGACACGACTGAGTGACTTCACTTTCACTTTTCACTTTCATGCACTGGAGAAGGAAATGGCAACCCACTCCAGTGTTCTTGCCTGGAGGATCCCAGGGATGGGGAAGCCTGGTGGGCTGCCGTCTATGGGGTCGCACAGAGTCGGACATGACTGGCAACTTAGCAGCAGCAGCAGCAGCAAGGTTTGAAGAGGTAAGGCATACATGCAACAAGTCCAGATATCAGTTCAGCTAATATAATGAACAATGTAAATCAGCCAGAGTCTGTTATTCTTAACTGGAAGGTCTTAGCTCTGATTTCCCCAAAGAGAAAAACTCCATATGAAACTATAGTCTCCTTGAACAGAAGTGAGGGGATGGGGAGAGCTGTATCATTACACTGTCATACAAAAAAATAGACATGACTCAGTTAAAGGAAAAAAGCTTCATAATCAAGCCAACAAGTTATGTCTGGAGGAACCAAGTTGTAAGTCCACAGAATGAGTCTTAACACTGTTCCACAGATTAAACAAAGCCTTCAACTGCTGTCAGCTACAAACTGGCACTTGCCATCCACCTCTACAAGAACTAAGTCATGCGCTCCTGCTGCTGCTGACCTTCAACCCCCTCTGAAAGGAGCTCAGGGTGGAGAGTAGAAATCAGGCGCCCTGTGCCCTGGAAAGAACTGACAGGATGGGCCTCCAGATCCTTAGAAACTTTCAGGAGTCGATTAATGAGCCCAATTCTTGTATCTCCTTATACCTAGAAAAGCACTAAAATCCTTCATGGTGACGACTGTTTCTCATGACTAGCTTCATGAGGCTAGCAGAAACCTTCTGGAAAAACATGCGTTTTACGCCCCCTTCACCAAAATCACATACATAGTGACCTATCCACCCTGCCTCTTTGGAACAGAGCTGTCTGAGGTGATGTATTCTGGGCTGCAGTCCTCACTTGGCCCCAAATAAAACTTAAATTGCAACATTTATGTTGTGCATTTTTTAAAGTTGGCATTGATACTAAAAATAACTTCATTCAATGTCATTGGCGTGAAAATGACAGGATTATTCTAAATGGTATGAACGTATCTTCGTCCCTCCCTTTTCTCCTACAATTACAGAAACAATTCATAAAATGTGGTCATTAAAACAAGCATTATTTTTTAAAAGTTGGAGAGCTTTATGGATTTGATTTAATCAGCCAACTGGGGCTGTGGGCAGGGGGGCAGAGGAGGAAGGTCAGAAAGGAAAAGTACCCTCTGTGCCTTCTCAAATTTCAGTCCAAGCCTAATGAAAATAAACCTTGGAGAACACTTCAATCCCCAAGCAGGCATGAGAAAGGTTTTGACTCAGACTTCTGAGGAATGTTACTGAGCTGTGATTTCCCTCAGACTAAAGACCTGACATTCCTAGTAAGACAGAGAGAGATGATAAATATGCTAATTGAAGGGCCTTCAATGCAGGTTTTGAAAGAGGGCATAGCCACGTCTGTGTCTGCAATCAATACCATCAGGATAGCAGAAACCACACAGCTGAAACCACACCACACCAATGTGCTCAACCCTAAAATACCAATTTCAGGTCATGGGAGTCCCAGCTCTCTGCTTGCTTGCTACCTGCCAATCAAAAGACTCTTTCAATCCACAAAGGAAATGGAACAGCCCTTCCATATGCAGGATAGAAATGACTTTACATAGAAATTGAGTGTTTCTCACCTTTTCGTTACTTTCTGTTTTTTGAGAGGGGCAAGGAGGAGGGGGGAGACGAGAACTGAACAATCTGCCTTCCAAGAGGCCCACCAGGCTTTCCTCATTTTATCAGAATCAAAATTGTCCAGCCACCCCCCGCCACGCCATTTATCTTCCAAGACTCCGCACAGAAGCAAGAACACAGAGGAAAAGGTAAAAGACAAACAGAAGTCAAAGGGGAAAAATATTTCCCAGAGTATTGTGAGAGACCCTTAGGCTACTTCCAAGGATGCTCTTGGGAAATAGAAATTAAGAGACAGAGTAAGATTCAGGGGCAGCACAGGTCAAGACAATGGACATTTGAGCTCATCTGGATGAATTTTTGTTCATCATATAAATTTTATATTTTTATGAAAAAGAATACCCCACTGCCCAAATATCATTTTCTGACTGTCTAATGTGCAGAACAACCCTAAGTATGTGGACAAGTACATGAAATGTTTTGGGTTCCTCTTTTTTAATTTTTATTATTATTTTTTTTCCATCTCAGATGTACATGAGTTCCCAAGCTTGAACCCACCCCCCCATCTCCCACCCCATATCAACTGGGTTCCTCTCTTGTAATGGGTCAATGGGTCAATGACAATAAATGGTGCTGAAAAGGGCTTCAGTCAAAAATAACGCTTTTCTCATTCCAGGGTCTGAATTCTGAGATCGGCATAAGTAGAAGAATCCTAAGAGAATCCATATGCCCAAATGATTTCACTCAACCTGCTCCCCAGAAAAAAGGCCTGTCCACCCTATCTTTTCTGAAGAAATGCTCTGGGGTTCCTTTAAAACACAGACTTGTCAAGAGACATAAATAACTCCCTCATTCGCAGATGCAGACACCTCCAAAAAAAACATGATCAGCTGCCAAATAAAGGAGCTGATAATATTCTGGCTGAGTAGGAAGAGGTGGGAGAAAGAAGAAAATCCTTAATTGTACAAACTGGCTCTGGCTATGATCTCATCTAGGAAGCCCTATTCCTGCCTCCCACTTTCCCTCAAAGCTGAGTCAGCTTTGGGAAAAAGCCATCGGGTCGCTAGCAACGGGAGCCTTGAATGAGTCAACTTTTGAATGAGATATCATCTCTCTCAGCATCTTCATTGGTTCAAAAAAAAAGTATCTGCTTTTCTGAGAAGTGTGAACAGAAGCAGCAGCACTTGTTCTATCGTAAATTAGGTCAGAGCAATGAAAATCTTCTTGACTTTCTGTGGGGTAATCAATGAGCCTGTTCTAATGAAACCATAAATCAGAAAAGGATTTACATAAACTGAGTCCCACCTGGCACCTCAACAAACAGCAAGTGACGGATTTTGCATTAAATTGTAAGAGCTACCTAACAACCCAATCAGTTACCAATAAATGTATCCCTCTGCAATATCCAGTCAATCTTTATTCTTTCTAAAGCATCCCAGCTGCAAATACACACGTAGCCAAGAAAGCAGATAAATCAGAGGAGATCCTCTGACAGCACACTACGAATTCTAACAGCCATTTGCGGCTGTCCGTGTGTTAAGATTTCCTGGGAATTTTACCAAAAGATAACTCTCTTATGACTAACCACAAAGAGAAGTCTTAGTGTCAGCTGAAAACCTGCCATAATCAAACAGATACTTTTATATATCAGAAGGAACTAGAGGAGGGGTCAGCAAATGACGAGCTGCCACCTGTTTCTCAAAATAGAAATTTAATGAAACACAACCACTAAATTGTGTATTTACCTATTGCCTATGCTTCTCTGGTGGCTTAGCGGTAAAGAATCTACCTGCGATGCAGGAGTCACGGGTTAAACCCCTGGGTTAGGAAGATCCCCTGGAAGAGAGCATGGCAACCTACTCCAGTATTCCTGCCTGGAGAATCCTATGGACAAGGAGCTTGGTGGGCTACATCCATGGAGTCATAAAGAGTTGGACACGACTGAAGCAATTGAGCACGCACATTGCCTATGCTGCTTGGCAATACAACAGCAGGGATGAGTGGTGGCAATGGAAACCTTCTGACCCCACCAAAACCTGTGGCCCTTTGCAGAAGCTGACTGTCAAGGCTAGAAAAAAGATATAAAAAAGTAAAATATGATAGAACCTGAACTAAAATGCTATGCTCCTGGGTTCTTTAACTCTAGATACTTCTGAGGTAAATCACAAAGATTGTAACTCACTGGATATGTGAGAATGTGGAAAAGACTTTGTGGTGGGTAAGAGTTCAGAATAAAAGCTATTAGTTTAACTGGACTTGTTTTGTAAAATTTGAATACATTTTAGATTCTACTAATCTATTTAATTCTTCCTGGGCGAGATGTTTCAGAGAGGAAGTAATATTTGATTCAGAGGATTTGAAGAAATAAGAATAAATCTGGAAAAGAGAAGAATTCCAGCAAGAGGAAAGAAAACCATTTCTGCTCAGGAATTAATTACCGGGTAAGTGTTACTTAGTTGAAGCCTATTTTCCTTGCAGGAAGTAAAACTGTATATAAATCTATGTATAAGGATTCAGTATATGTTATCCTCTGGCAGAAAAGGGAATTGGCCAGTGGAAAAAGCTTAAAAGAATGCTTTCCAAACCCACTCATAAGGGAAAATGTAATAATAATGATAATAGTTTTAAAATAATACTAGCAATTATTATAGGAAATGTTATCATTATTATAGGAACTATCACTTATTGAATATTTATCATGTGTTGGTCATAATGCTAGCTGCTTTATACATTATCCTAGTTAATCCCCACAACCATCCTATGAAGCACATAGATTATATCCTCTTTTTTCAACTGATAAGACTATAATATAACCAAGGGCAATAAATAGGATAAACACATTTTTGAGTAGCAGAGTTTTGGAGCCATGTTATTATTATAATCACACTGTTCATAAACACTTCCCCCCAAACCCACCTCCACCCAAAGCCCCATTGCCAAGCCCTCTTACCTCTGCAGACACTGCAGCACTGATTCTCTGGGAGAATATGATCCTTTTCTGAGCAGTTCAAAAGAGGGCATGCTTCGGTAATTTTTACTAAAACTCCACCCTGCAAGCCAAATAATCAGGAAACAAAAAAATGTTCATATTTTGAGTTGATGATCCAAACATATAACGCTCATTGTTAAAAGCCTGTGGTGATAACAACCTACAATAATTAACAGCACTGGCAGGAATTCTACCATAATGCAAAGTCACAAATTAGATTGATAAGACCCCTGGAAGAAAAGGCAACTTCCCCTTTCTATATCAAAATAGCCTCAATTTCAACAAATAAGGTGTTTTTTCTTTTTCATTTTAACAAATGGCTGTTGAGTATCTTCTGTGTAGCAGAATGTCACTGACAACGCAGAGCTGATAAATTTTCAACAACTGACTGTTGGATGGGGGACCCTAAAGTTAGCATTGGCTGATTTCTGCCATATAAACACCCTGACAGTGTGAACCACTAACACCACATCACTGATTACGACGTTGGGAGCTCTCATGAGCTTTTATAAGACAGTTTCAAGACTGCACTGGATCACAAGCACTGTGAACCCCAAGATAAAGAAGATATCGTCTTTGCTCTTGATAAAAACAAACTAGAAATCATAATAAAATATAGTAAGTCCTAAAAAAAAAAAAGTGCTCTAATCAAGGTATAGCAGTGTATCATTTACTCAATATTAAAGGGAATCAACCATGAATATTCATTGGAAGGACTGTAGCTAAAGCTCCAATACTTTGGCCACCCAATACAAAGAATTGACTTATTGGAAAAGACTCTGATGCTAGGAAAGATGGGAGGCAAAAGGAGAAGTGGGAGACAGAATATGAGATGGTTAGATAGCATCACCAACTCCATGGACATGAATTTGAGCAAACTCCAGGAGATGGTGAAGGACAGAGGAGCCTGGTGTGCTACAGTCCATGGGGTAGCAAAGAGTCAGGCACAACTTAGTGACTGAACAAGAACAACAAATACATCACAGGAGGATAATTAATTCTACCAAAGTGGGAAGAAAGTATGAAGAAGATGCCACACTTGAAGGAACTAAATAAAGGAATAAGAAAGAAGACAGTTTCCCAGCAGAGGAAACAGACAAGAACCAAAGATTGAACTGAAAGTGGGTCAGGTAGATGAACACTAGATTCTCCCTAGAAATAAATAAAACCACTTATAAAATTTTTTTTTAATATTTGGCAAGTGCATCTTGTGACCCTATTTCAGCAAAGGTCCTCTTTGTTGACATCACTAGCATCTATATTTAGTTTCACACTGAATATTTAAAATTACTTCAATAATTACTCTAAAAGGCAGGATTTGAGAGTCCCTTATTTAATCTAAAATGTTCAGTTATTTCTTGTTCTCCCATTCTTAAAAGCATGGGTAAGTCAACCAAGCAGCAGCTCAAGGAGGCTGGGTCTCACTTAAGGCTGAAAGGTAATTCTCAACACAGATGGGAAGAATAAGATGGTGCTGAGCCACCAAAAAGAATGCGGGAGATTCTGAGTTTTCTGTCTCCAAGAGATGACTGTCATTCCAGTGGCCCCAGAATTCCCTGGTTTGGCAGGAACACCCATTCTATCAGCCACATCAATTCTACAATATGAACATAAGCATAACTTTAAATGTCAAATATAATTTCCAAGTACTGATCATATGGATTACTGGCACCGTGGTTTCCTCTCCTAAGTTTCAGCCCAGGCAGTCCAACTTCTAAGACTCCTTCTGGTGTCCTTTGTTCCCTTTCCCTCATCATTTCTTGATCTGTCCCAAGCCATCTAGATCTCATGCTTTTCTCCCATCTTAAAATTGGCCCTAAGATTCTGAGAATCTATCCTGCTATTCACTCACAGTCCCCATTTCAGCTCTATTCCATTCTCACCCCTCAACCCAGGACACTCTGGATCACACCCTGGCCTCAACAGCTAGCACCAGTCTAAGGGCGGTTTGTCCGTCAGTTGTACCTCAGTTTCTACAACAGGGAATCAAATCAATTGTTACAAGCCAACAGATGTTAATACCCTTGCTATCAGCAGCACTGAGTTGAATGTAAGGGAAAAGACAATGCTTAATTACATATCATCGTTGCCTCTAGTTCTATCCTTCAATAGTAATATATTTATTCATTATCTACTGCCTTCCCTGGTGGCTCAATGGTAAAAACACACCTGCCAGTGTAGGAGACTAGGTTTGATCCCTGGGTCAGGAAGACTCCCTGGCAGAAGAAATGGCAACCCACTCCAGGACTCTTGCCTGGGAAATCCCATGGACAGAGGAGCCTGGTGGGCTAAAGTCCACGGGGTCACAAGTCGGACGTGACTTAGCAACTGAGCACGGATGCACTGCCTCCTTGCACAAACAAGAATGGCAAACTCTGCTGGATCCGTTTAATCAGTTCACTGTGCCCACCCCTCGCTTTGGCTCATCTCTCAACCCTCACAGAGTCCCTGAGGGCACTGGAGCCTCTTTGCAGGGAACCAGAAGTTACCTACAAGTTCCACATCCTCGACCCCCACAGCCCAAAGCCACTGGAGGTTCTTTACCTCAAAGGGAGACAATGGCTGGGGTAACATTTACACCCCACCAGGATCAGGGTACCTTTACCCTTTCACCTAAAACTGCACCTTTGCAGAGTTTCCTGCCTGCCCTAGCCTGAATCCCCCACACCCTTACTGCTTCCTCCTAGGAGCCCTGCCTTAATAAATCACTTGTACTTAATCCTGAGCTCAGGGTCTGCTTCTGGCTGAATCTAAACTTAAGATGGTAAGATAAATTTCACTCTCGCTGTCAAAAAATTAAACTGTTAAAATAGATTATCTATAGGTGGTGAGATGTTGGAGTGATTTTCTTTTACTTTCTTATACTTCCTTCCTCTAAATTCCAAAGTTTATATCTTGAGTATATATTTGCTTTTAT
This sequence comes from Neotragus moschatus, assembly GCA_006410615.1. Classification (NCBI taxonomy): domain Eukaryota; kingdom Metazoa; phylum Chordata; class Mammalia; order Artiodactyla; family Bovidae; genus Neotragus; species Neotragus moschatus. Next base: position 297,409 of record SJYA01003210.1, read on the forward strand.
TTTAGAAAGCAATATTAAAACTGCTACAGAAGGCTTTTTAAAAATAATCACTCACGAAAGGTTCTTTTTTATATATAAAAAGTTGCTTTGACTGCTGATTAAATCAGTCAACAATTCCAATCAACCTTCAATGTATTTAATGAGTAAGATCATAGTTCCAAACATTAAAATAGAGATAAAAACCCTTCGCTTGAATTTGAAAATAATATGCACTGTGACTCTAGTAACGTAAGTGCCACCAAATCCATTCAGTTTAGCCACACAACTTGGTACACACCTTTAAATTTATTTTCATACTCTTATAAGCATCTGATTAATAAATAAATCATCCTGATTGTGGTAGGTTATTTTATGACCTTTGAACTCAGCATTGGTGGGGAAATATAATTCATCCATTCTTTCTCATTTAGAGTGACTGTCACCATGCCACTGATAAATATAAACACTTTCAAGTTCTTTACTAATAACTATGCTTAAACTTGAACTTCTAATAACATACAGAACTCATATCTTTAGGTAAAGAAAAAAACTGTTACTAGCCTAAAAAGTGCTTGAGGGCAGCAAAACTGCACATAAGTGACCAAGATTGCTAGGAGAGTTTATTCATCTTGATTTAAAAAACAACAACAGGGGAAAACAAACACACACACAGTATGTTAACTTCTGAAATCACTTGGTGAAAATCTTTAAAACAAAACTTAGTTTCTTATCTAACTGGTAGTGCTGAAGCTTTGAAATGATCCCAGGAAAATGAAATGCATGGACTGCCAGGCAGCCTTTTGTCAACTAGGGATCTGCATTTGAACCACAGAACACAAGAAATTATTTGAGTAATTATTTGCTCAATTCTCCCAAGGATAGCACTGACACAGTACCATTTTAGATGTCTAGGAAAGAAGTTAATTCATCACATACAACAGGTACCTTAGGGCATTAGGGCTTAAATCTTGCAAAAGGCTGTCCGAGAGAGACCGGAGGCACTCCCCTCTTAGACCCATCACCCTCTTTCCCTGCTGACAACATCCATTAAATATATCCCAAAGCTCTTCTCTGGCCTTTTATAAATGCTACCCTTTATCAAGGGAATCAATGAGCCATAGCCCGACCAATCTGGTATTCTCAAATAGACTGAAAAGTGATCATTCAATCTTTCTAAATCCACTTTTTTACAATTCAAAAATGAGAATTACTTCCAAGCAAATCTAACACCATCAGGACTAGCAGTAAAGAGGCTAAGAGAGGAGGCTGGAGATTCAGACCACACAGGTTGAGAAACCAGCTGGTTCCCTTACTAGCTATGGGACTTCACTCCCATGTGCCTCAATTTCCTCATCTGTAAAGTGGGAACAACAATGCTACCCACCCCATAGGGTTAATTATGAGGTTTTATTAAATAAAGTTTCAAAGGTTTTATTTTTTTAATAAATTTATTTATTTTAATTGGAGGTTAATTACTTTGCAATATTGTATTGGTTTTGCCATACATCAACATGTATCTGCCACAGGTATACATGTGTTCCCCATCCTGAACCCCCCTCCCTCCTCCCTCCCTGTACCATCCCTCTGGGTCGTCTCAGTGCACCAGCCCCAAGCATCCAGTATCATGCATCGAACCGGGACTGGCGATTTGTTTCATATATGATCTTACACATGTTTCAATGCCATGTTTAGAAAATACTAAGTACTCAGGAGATGTTAAGTGTTATTGTCAGTGAGGCTTCCCTTTCTGCATAATTATTTAGTAGATAACGAGAGTAAGAAAATAAATGGAGAAATCCATGGCTTTTTAATAGAGGAGGAACTATTCACACACACACATACCGGATATATACAAAGAGAATACCCTGTCTGCCCCAACTTCTTCCTAAGTTGTAAAAAAGATGATAAAACAAAAACCAGCAAAAGATGAGGCAGAGCAGGGTGAATACCTACAGTGTGCCAACAACAATGGTCAGGGCCTGTCCAGTACACTGGCATTTAAATCCATACCCGTCTCTTCAAAAGATCTCCAGTAGTGTCTGCCCTGAGTCTCTCTGATGATAAGAGACTGAATCACAATTATGGCCCTTGTCAAAGTCACCCACTACTTCTGTGTAATATGTGAAGGGGGCTGCTGGCTGTGAGCGACAGCTACGGGCTGGGCACTGGGACCATCAGCTGAGTGGGTAAAATTGCTCTAGTCATCCCATCTTCCCTTGAGGGGGAAGAAAAACGTAAGGGTTTTAGCATCTGGATCATCTCTCCCCTCAAAGAGAGGCAATCTACAGAGAACGTGACATACGTCTTCTATTCAGGAAGGACATGTATGGTCATGTGGAGTAAGAAGAGCTCACACGTGTTTTGGGCTTACTTTGTACCAGCCAAGCTCTTCACATGCTTTATCTCATTTAATCCACTCAACACCCCATACGGTAATGTGCCAGCCCCAGGTCGGGGACCACCCACCCACTCCTAGATCTGGAAGCTTCCAGGGTTGACTGAAACACCACAGAGCCCTCACTGTCACACTGCCCTTGCCTCTGCTGCAGACTAAGGAGCCCCCACTCGGAGCCCACTGTCACAGAAGGACCACAGCTGCATACCCACCAGACCGCCTCGATGCAAAGAATCTCTGCCATTCCCAGAGGCAGCCAAGAAAGCGTGAATGGAAAACACAACAGGGAAGTTCAAGGGACTTAGCTCCTGAGGTAGAGTCTGGTCAGTGAGAGACAGGAGATAGGAAAGAGCCTCCCCGCACCCCCAAAAGCTCCCCATAAAGAACTAGATTTGAACTCCCAAGAGTCTGTATGGGTGTCTAAATGCTTCCTTCTCCTCACCCTTTCAAATACATTCCTTTCTTTTTGCCAGCGATGTGACCAAAAGCCAATGAAACGCCGTAAATGTGACAAAACACAAATGAAATGCTTGGAAAGCGAGTCTGTACTGAGACGTGTGGTTCCAGCCAGCCTCCCTGAAGATGCCTCACAGAACCAGCCATGCCTTGCTATGGGGCTGCGGCTGCTCTGGAAGGCACCTCCTTGTGTCTGCTCCCCTCTCTCCCATCTCTCCCTCTGTCTCTCACTCCCACGATCCAGGACGACATCTCACCCAAGCAATTGCCTGGCTAGCTCCCACCTTCATCCAGCACGGTGCTCAGTTAGGACCTCCTCAGAGAAGTCTTCCCAGACCACTCATGCCCACCTCAAAGCTCTCTCTCCCTTTAACCTGCTCTGTATTTTTATAGAATTTGACATCAGAGTTGACCCTTGAACCAGGCAGGGGTTAGGGACACCAACCCTTCACACCATCTAAAATTGGCACAGAATTTATAGTCAACTCTCTGTATCTGTGTCCATGGCTCTGCATCCAGGAATTCAATCAAGCAGATAGTGTAGCATCACAGTGTTTACTACTGGGGAAAAAAATCCATCTGTAAGTGGACCTGCACAGTTCAAACGTGTGTTGTTCAAGGCTCAGCTGTCTGGTATATCTATTTGTTTGTATCTTACTGCCTGTCTCCCCACCAGACTGCAAATTCTCTAAAGCCAGGGCTTTGTTCTGTTCATTGTTGTTCACCCAGAATCTAACAGCATGTCGATAAGTAGCACTTGCTCAATGCATGTTTGCTGAATGATTTACTGAATGAGATCTATGGTTCCACAAATCTAACCTCGAGGAATACAGGAGAAGGGGCAGGCAGGAGACAGGCATTTTCTAACACTGTCTCGGACACTGAGAACTAGAGGTGGCGCTATCCACAACTCATGTCACAGACTAACTGCCCCAAAACCTAATCAAAACCTTTCCCCAGGGCCAGTTGACAAGCTCCCTGACGCACGGTAGCTGCTAGCTCCCTTCCCTTTCTCACTTCCTTCCCTGACCATCTTTCCCAAGACCACGTGATCCACAGCTGACCACAAGCTAACCACACAGTGACATTGTCTGAGAACTCCCCATCCTGGACTCCAGCCCAGTGAGAGTCTTTCCCCAGCTTGGACCAATATGCTCCATTTCAGAACCCTACCTAAAGCCCACATCTCCTTCCCAACAAGTAATGGGAACTGTAAGATTGAAACTTACTCTGCATTCCTGACAGCTCTTGCTTAAAATCCGCTGGCCTTCTGCGAGGACTTTTCCTCCATAGATACATTTTGCTGTAATAAAACAGAAAAGCAGGTCAGATAGTCATACTATGTAACAAAATGGCACTGTCCAACTCCAGTAGATTCCAGAGAACATAAATACTCTAAGCAACACAAATCTCTGTGCATGTCTAGAGTAAGACATGGAAATAGTATGGGAATAACTGCTGAATCCCCTACCAGACTGTCAGCATGATTATGTTTGCCATGAGTCCTTGACACCAAGATTATACAACTATTTCCTTGTTCCAGTGGCTGAAGGACTAGAGAATGAATTGCTGAGGTCAGTGTTCAAACAAGGAAGAAGTGGTTGTCATCACCATGGAATACAAAAGCAGTAGCTTTGATTCAGCTACTCCAGCCATAAAATGAACGACTGGGTGAAAAGGAACTCACATACATTCCGTTCATCAGGACCTCAGTCACAGTGCAGAAGAACCCAGTTTCCCCCTTTGTAATCATACAAAGCACATGTCTCCAGCTTATCTGTTCCCAGGAAGCTCAGAAAAGTAAGAAACACAAGCCAGTACAATGCTATAGCAATGCACTAGAGAGATTGCCTTTGGAAATTTGAGTTTAACAGGCTAATAGGGAAGGGAGGGAGGAGGGATGGGTCTTGGAAAAAAGTTAACAGAGAAGCATAAATGCTGACCCACTTTTAAGCAACTGCAGAATATGTTTAATTTGATGTGATCCTAATGTGTCTCTGTCAAATTCTCCAGTCACATCAACAGGAACAAGGAAGCAACACCCTTGTGTTGTAGCAAGTGCTACTTACCAGCAGGCTGTTAGATTCTGGGTGAAAAATACTCCCTCCCCCGTACAATGAGGATTCTTCCAGCCCTACTCCTCAGGAGAAGAAAAACTGAAGCCAAGCATTCTAAGAGATCTCCACCACTAATTCAGTCTTATCAATACCACCCCATCTCTCAGAGCCTCCATTTCTGTATCTGTTAAAAACAGGTAAATTCAATTCGATAGTTCCTTAGTTCTACCATCTTCAGACTCAAGGAATGTTCAGGTACGTAGGGACCTTAGGAAACAACTCATGCAACTCCTCCTTTTTGGCCACAGGAAGAGGAAAGCTCAGAAACATTGCTTTATTTGACATCGTGATCGCACAGCAGATACTGTGGTAGGCAACCCAGATCGCCCTCCACAGCCAAAGGTCACGTTCCTGAAACTGTCATGATTGGTGACGACCGACAGCTCTCAGCTGAACAGCGATTGCACATGCCCTTGTGTCAAGGCCCCTTCCCAGGGCAGCCCACATCCAATAGGTGCTGGATGAAGATATTGCAAAGTTGGAAGAAGGTCTTCCAGCTCCAGAACTTCTTGAGGAATGACTGAGGCATTTGTTGTAACTACATTGCAGTTCAACCTCTCCTGCCCAACTCTGTCTCTTTCACTATCTTACTCCCACCCTAGACCTGACCTTGAACTTCCTAATAAAGTACAAGTGCATCTCCATTTCAGAGCCTGTTTCCTCTAAGGACTTGCCCTGCAACAACACTTACCTGACTCAAATCCGTGCCTCTTTAGTATCTGCTTTCGGTTAATGGCACTAGTATCCATCCCAGCCCCCCACCCACACGCCACCACCTAGGGTCCTTCAAACTTCTCTCTTTCCTCAACCCCACATCCAATCAGTATTCAAATCCCAGCCATGCCTCCTCTTCAAGTTTCTCAAGTCAACCAACTTCTCTCCATTCCCATCACCTGCCCCCAGCTTTCGTTTTCACTCAAACCATCCCTCCTCTTTAGTCGAGCAGAAAACTTCCTAACTTGTCTCCCATGTTCTGGTCTAATCTTACAGTTCTTCCCAATACAACCGTCAGATATATTTTAAGTACAAATAGGAGGCTCTGCTTCAAAATCATTATGAGTTGCTCACGCTCTCAGAATTTAATTCAAATTCCTGAAGTCAGCATGCAAGGCCATTCCTGCAGCTCCTCCTTATCCCTTATACCAATTCCTGCTCGCTCACTCTCCCTCTGAAACTCCCACTCACACCTCCACTGAGACTTGACCCATGTCCTCTTCTGTTTCGGGATTTGTACACACTGCTTTCTTCTCCAGAACACTCGGTCCCATGCACATGTTGCTGCTAACCTTCCGTCCTATATACCCATCAATTTTACCTTAATCCTGACATCCCCCTAAGAAGCTTTTTTTAATTTTTTTAAACCTCAAGCACTGGAGAACCGTCCTCATCCTGTGCGTCTGTGGTACCCTGGACCTCACCCTAACAGAATATATATTGCATTTTATCTTTGTTGCCCCAATGAGGGTAGGATCTATGTCTATTCATAATTTTATCCCTAGCCCCAAGCTACATGCCTCTGTGGGCTTAATGTTAGTAACATTAGTAACAATAATTTTAGAATTAATGAGCCTCCTAAGTAGAAAAAATAGACACATTTGCTGATTCCCAGATGAGAGTTCTTCGGGCTAGTCAATGCTATTCCAAACATTAAAAACAGATACTAAGGTTTTCAGAGCAAAACCAACTACAAAGTAGAAAACCAGTACAATTTTCTAAATAACTCCCTTCCTTGCTTCATTAAAACAAATTATCCCTGAACATCTTTTATGCCTCAATTTTCTAGATAAATCAGTTGCCTCTGACTCATTGGTCCTAATGAGGATGTGGGATTCCCAAATGTGCTTACATGGGGAAACCACACTTCCAAGGGCCTGAAATTCCTGCCTAATAAACTCCCACGCTCCCAAATGCAGCTGCCGCCAACTTGGCAAGACGGCTCACTCCTGAGTGACAGTTGCGCTAAAGACATTGCTGTCAAGCCTGCCATCTGCTCCTTGGCCCAGGCTGGAACATAAAGACATGAAGACAAGACCTCCCTCCTCATTTTGCACCTTGCCACCCTCACGATGCTATAATCACACTTGCCGGCCTGTCTGAAAATATTCACCTGATTTCTCTTGCCCTCTAATCGACACTCACCCCAGAGCTTCGATCTGAACCCAGGAATGTCTTACAGTTCACATTCAAACTACACACGGGAACACATTCATCGCTCAGATTTACAGATCTGGTGTAAAAACTAAGTATCCACTCAACTTCATGTTTTCACATACACATGTGCGTGCCTGCTAAGTCGTGTACCACTCTTTGCCACTCCACGGGCTGTAGCTTGCCAGGCTCCAACGTCCGTGGGATTTTCCAGGCAAGAATACTGGCGTGGGTTGTCATTTCCTTTTCCAGGAGATCTTCCTGATCCAGAGATCAAGCCCAAGTCTCCTGCTTGGCAGGCATTTCTTTACCATTGAGCCACCATCCTCACATATAGAGGCTGCAAAAGACATCAACATGACGGCTGATGTGCCCCAGCCATTCACGGCCTTGACACTGAAACAAGATGTGTACCTGATTATGATATCAAAAGATATCTACGGACTTATCTGAGGACAGTTCACCATCACCACTGGGGTCACAAGAATTTCCCCTGCTTTCTCATCTTTGCCCACTTCTCTGACGGTCCCCCTCCTTCCTCCGCTGTATCCGTAACACCAGTCCTCACTATCCAACCTCTTGACCTACCACCAAAAGGCTTATTTTTGATGTCTGAGGAAATTCAAACAGAAGGTGAGTCAGGCTCCGATGCCTGCGGCTGGGGCATTTGGGACTCCGTTCCAACAGCTTTTGGTGCGAGTGGAAATGTAAATGGATATCTGAAGCCCTTCACACCACACCGGGGACATGCAAACAAGACAATTTCACAGTGTCTGACCATGAAATTGAAACCCCGCACCAACACACACTTCTTCATGATGTCAGAAACAAATGTACTGGGGGTTTAGAGAAATAGGCAGTTGTATCTGTTAGCAACCAGGTGTCTGGCCCTTCAAATTCAAACCTGATTTCCCTGGTGCAGTGGATGGACACTTTTTGCCATTTTGGTGCACACTAACTGAACAACTGACAGGCACCACATGGCACCCCTGTCAGATGTGGACGTGAGGTTGCTCTGTCTTTATTTAGATATTTGCACTCTACACACACTGCACCATCCCTTGGCACTCAGCAGGTAAGAACATCAAAATCAACACTCCATGTTACACTTTAAAGGAGAGCAGCAGATCAGAAAGTCTGAACACCCAAGGAGCCAACCTCACTCGTTCACAGGCCTGGCTTCAGATACTGCTTCTCGGAGCAAGACACCCACATCAAACTGGTTCTCTCTCGGGCATCTCCAATGTTTCTGAAACCATTTCTTCCACCTGCTTAATTTCTGTTAATCACACTAGGAGTTTCCCATGCACTCTTGTTCAAAACCTGGCAAATTCTGCCTTATAGATGCTCTCTGATTCAGTTATCTCAAATGAAACCAAATGCTTACGGAGTACCTACCATGTGCCAGGTCCTTTGGCTATTACTCACATTGATCCCTTCCTTTTCATCTCCCCAGGCAGTACCTGTCAGCCAGCTTCAGCCTGCAGAATGCCTGAATCCCACACTCCACTCCCTATCTGCAGCTCTCCCCATGCAGTGACTTTTGTCAAAGCATTTCTTTGATCATGCCACAACCCTGCTTCAAAATCTTGCTTTTGAGCCCCCAGATAAATGCTGTGTTTACTTCATGATTCTGCATGTGCAATCCCCTTTGGCAGGTATGTTCTTACCTACCTTGTCCACATGGCAAATTCATACTGACCTGTCAACACCCTACTCAGCTGTTCCTTCCCCTACAAAGCTTTCCTAACACTCATACACACACCCAAGTTCCTGATGGAAGTGATCACTCGCTTCCCTGCGCCACCTCTTCATCTCACATAGCATGCATGCTGCACAATACTCTTACAATGAGATGGTACAAATGTCTCCCTGGACAGCATGTGGGAGAGCAAATAGGTACAAGCATTAGCTCTGGAGCCAGACGACCTGAGCTTTATTTTGGTTCGTCCAAGGCTGAGAGACCTTGGACAAGTTAGTTCTCCTCTCTGTGCTTCACCTGCTCATCTATAAGATGGGGATCATAGTGGAACCTATGACCGGGGGTTGTTGAAAGAATTACATGAATTAATGACCATAAAAAGGCTTAATACAGTGTCTGACATAGAATGAAAGATCCACTTTTTCCCATCGTTGTGCCCAGAGGTAAGAACAGAGGTAGGAGAAGAACTTCAATAAGGATGACTAAAGGACTTAAATGAAATATGATTGCCATCATTCATCCCCTGAAACACCTTTGGAGCTTATTTCTACTTCTCACCCACAGAAACCCTCTATTATCAAATAGACTATCTCCCTCTCCTACCACTTCTTTTCCTTTCAAAGAAAGGAAAGCTCAAGACTTTCTCTCCATCCTTTCCCTTCTCTCTCATCTGTGATAGCTCCCCCAAATCTATCCAAAAGAATACCAATTCTTACTTCACGCTGTATGACACTCTTTAGGTCCATCCACATCTCTACAAATGATCCAATTTCATTTCTTTATACAACTGAATAGTATTTCATTGTACATATGTGTCACATCTTCTTTGTCTACTCCTCTGTTGATGGCCATTTAGGTTGCTTCCATGTCCTGGATATTTTAATACTGCTGCAATAAACAGTGGGCACAGGAAACTCTACTTGATGCACTGTGGTAACCTAAATGGGAAGGAGCTCCAAAAGGGAGAGGAGATATATATATATACATATACATATATATATATGTATATATATATATGTATATGTATATATATATGTATATGTATATATATATGTATATGTATATATATATATGTGTATATATATATGTATAGGGGCAGCAAAAGATATCAATGATGGCTATGTATATATGGCTGATTCATTTTGCTATATGGTAGAAACACAACACTATAAAACAATTATACTACAAAAAAGTTAAACCCCCCCCACACACACACACAAAAGATTCTAGGACACCACTGCCCCGAGATTCTAATTTAGTAGGTCAGAGAGAGTCCCTAGGACTCTCAAGAAGGTATCTCAAGAAGCTCACTAGGTGATTCTAATGAGTAGCTAGGTATGTTCAACTCCTTGAATAGAGCAGACACCCAAGAAATGTTTGAGGAATGAAACTCCTGCACCACTTTCTGGACTTCCATGCCCACAGCTAAGGAATCTAGAAGGCTCTCTGGAGTTTACCCTGATGCATTCCAAAAAGATGAAGAGCCCAGTATAAGGAATTATGAAAACTATCTTGCTCTTGGAGACAGCCTGATTTGTTGGGCCTTTTAATCACAACAAAAGGATAAAGTACTTTTTTCAAGCAATGAGTTGAGATATGAACTCTTAGACCAAGTTCTTTCCTATTTCCACATGGATGCCCTCATCTGTAAGTGCTGCAGCTCCTGAAGCCATGACAAGAGGATGAACATTTGGTAAATGAGCAGATGAAATAATCTGCTTTCACATATCAGTTCTTGAATCAAACCAGTACTTTTTCTCAGAGACCCTAGGACACTACCCCACCCAAATCCAGAGAGGAGCTCAGGAAATTTTATCTGAAAGGGGCAACCAAAAGAAGTATTTTCCATCCTTTATCTGACGTGAAGATATATGAAAACTTCTGTGTATTTTTCATCATATATATATATATGGGACTTTACTTTCACTTTATATATAAAATATATATATATAAATATATATAAAGTGAAAGTAAAGCTACTCAGTCATGTCCGACTCTTTGCAACCCCATGGACTGTAGCCTATAAGGCTCCTCAGTCCATGGGATTTTCCAGGCAAGAGTACTGGAGTGCGTTGCCATTGTCTTCTCCACGGGATCTTCCCAACCCAGGGATCGAACCCAGGTCTCCCACATTGCGGGCAGATGCTTTACCGTCTGAGCCACCAGAGAAGCTCATATATATATATTTGCACCATGCAGTACACCCTTTATATATATATTTGCACCCAGGAGTGGAATTGCTGGGTGCATATGATAATTGAGTAGTGTTCTTAATCACTTATTTGTATTACCATCTTATTAAACCATAAACATCTCAAACTACTGATCAGAGATGCTGAGAAAATTTGTACTACCTAGCTAAATGGTTATCAATTCCAAACAGAGGCAAAAAACAGACTGATAGTTTAGCTAGCTCATTTATCAGCATCGTGGTAAAATCAGGTAAGCTTGCTGAAAAGCTTTTTTTAAACTTAAAACTCTACAATAAATTAAAGAAAAATGACTACACCACACACTTCTAGTGAGAGGACAATTTGATGATATGTAACAAGAACTTTGACAATGTCAGCTTCTTGGCCCAATAATTATACTTTGGAAAATTCAAAAAAAAAGTGAAATAAAAAATATGGTCTCACAAAATATGTCAAAGTGAAAATGAAGGTGTTGGTCATTCAATCATGTCTGATACTTTGGAACCACATGGACTGTAGCCCAAAAGGCTCCTCTGTCCATGGGATTTCTCCAGGCAAGAATATTGGAGTGGGTAGCCATTCCCTACTCCAGAAGATCTTGAGCCAAGGATTGAACCCAGGTTTCCCACACTGAAGCCAGATTCTCTACTGTCCAAGTCACCAGATTTTGAAAATGTCAGTCTCTTCGTCCAGTAATTCTACTGTATAGAATTCAAAGAAGATATAAAATACAAAAATGTGGCCTCACGAAAAAACATATTATTGAATACTGATTTATAATAAAGAAAAGTGGGAAACAATCTAGTTATCCAGCAAATGGGGAACAATTAAGTTATGCAACAACCAAACAGTACAACACTATGAAGCTTTTTAAAGTGAAGTTCATACAGTTTTTTTTTTAAGGTTAATGTTTATTTTTAATACTTTAAGCTTAATAATATTCTATATCTAAAGTACTTTGCACACAGTGACTGACGCATTGTAGGTGTTCCATTGTACACTTACAATTTTTTTTTTATTTTTTACTTTTTAGTTTGTTTTGCTTTACAATACTATACTCTTTTTGCCATACATTGACATAAATCAGCCATAAGTATACCTGAGTTCCCAATCCGGACCCCCTCCCTTCCCCCTCCCTCCCCACACCATCCCTCCAGATCATCCACACCCATCAGTCCCAAGCCTTGGGCATCGAACCTAGACCGGCAATCCGTTTCCCTTATGATACCATACATGTTACAATGCCATATTCCCAAATCCTCCCACCCTCACCCTCTCCCACNCTGAGCCACAGTCAGCTCCCAGTCTTGTTTTTGTTGACTGTATAGAGCGTCTCCATCTTTGGCTGCAAATAATATAATCAAGTTGATTTCAGTGTTGACCATCTGGTGATATCCATGTGTAGAGTCTTCTCTTGTGGTGCTGGAAAAGGGTGTTTGCTATGACCAGTATGTTCTTTTGGCAAAACTCTATGATTTTAATCATAGCTGCTGGGCAACTCAAACCAAACCTCTAATTCTATTAGCTAAATCTTGGTTCATTTAACCAAAGGCAAAGTCCAAATCCAGATGAATTTAGTGCCCCACAATTTCCTTTGTGCTCAGGAATCCTACTTGTCTTCTGATTTGGCTTATCACCCCAGACTCCTCCTCCTTTCACTCTGCTTCCAGCAAGATGGCAAACTAGGCACCTTGAAAGACTTTCCTACTTGAACCAACTAAAATGCTGGATAAAATACACAAATCAAAGCTTTAAAAAAAAAAATCATCACAGGAGCTGATACAAAAGGAAGAAAGCCTTAACAGCCAAAACAAACTCACAGACAGGGAACCAGGGAGGTGAGTGAGCACCAAAGCTTCATGTCAGCCAAAACATGCAACCTTTGGGCTCCCACCTTGACGGTTGCAGAGGAGGCCAGGAAGATAGATAACAGGATCTGCCCAAGACGCGATGTCTTAAAGGAAACTCCTACATCAAAGTGGGGCCTCAAACGGCACTCAGCTTCAGAGTGAACGACAAAGAAACAAAGCTTATACAGGCACAGAAGGAAGACCATCCAGTTCAGACTGTGGTCCTGGCTAGAGAGAAATAGCTTCCTTGAGAAGTCCTAAGGAATTCTTTGCTGAGAATTCACCTGGCTGATCCCAGGTTTGCAGTCTAATTCTGAGTCATCTCCATGATCTGAAAAACCTTAAAGAGATCACGCAATAGAAGCTGCCCCTGAGTGGTCCTGGCAGAAGCACACATAATGTGAACCCAGAACTCAGGAAACTGCCACCTATACCTAAGGACAACAAGAGGCTATAGCCAGATGGGTGAGATCAGAGGCCTTGTTCTTACCTGATCTTCCTCCTTCAAAAGCCACTACAAGCTCTATGCTCACGTTTCACTCCCAACAGGTGCCACCTGAACACACACTCCTCTTTGTCTCTCCTCACGCATGCCCATGCTTCTTCTCACTGATTGCCATCCTCTTACTGACAGCATCTTCCTCTCTTTCTCCATCAGTCACTCCTCCTTTATAGCTTTTGATTCTCTTTCTAACCCCTTCTCCTCCAGCCATAAACTTTCTCAGTCATGTTCCAACTTCCAGAATCTAAGCTTCAATTCCAGCTTTGCCATTCACTTTTCTTAGGAAAACTCACACAGCCTTCTTGGAACTCCATCTTCTCCTGGATAGTGGGCTAATAAACCTGACTCGGGATTGCTGTAAGGATTAAAGAGAGGGAATCTAAAAATTTAAGCATTGTAACTAACACATAGTAAATGTTCAATACATATTACCTAGTATCTTTCCAGCTTATTCCAGGTCAGGGGTTGACAAATTAAAGCCCATGGATCAAATCTGGCCCACCACTTATTTTTGTATAGCCTGTGAGCTGAGACTGATTTTTATATTTTTCAGTAATTATATTTTTTAATTGAAGAAGTATGGTTGATGTATAAGATATTATAAGTTATAGGTGTATAATGTAGTAATTGACAATTTTTAAAGGTCTATACTCCATTTTTAATCATACAATATTGACTATATGCTCCTTGCTATATAATAAGCTACCATGATATACTGTACAATAGGTTGTACCTCTTAATTCACTATCCCTATATTGTTCCTCCAGCCCTCTCCACTAGAAATCGCAATTTTGTTCTCTATGAATCTGCTTCTTTTTCTTATATTCACTAGTTTGTTGTATTTTTTAGATTCCACTTATAAATGATATCAAACAGCATTTGTCTTCGCTTATTTATTTCACTTCGTATAATGCCCTCCAAGTCCATTGCTGTGAATGGCACAATTTCACTCTTTTTTAGGGCTGAGTAGTATTCCATTGTATGTGTGCGTGTCACCTGAGGCTGAGTGGCATCTTTCTTGGTCCAAAAATTTGGTAACAAGCTACAATATAATGTATATGTACCACATCTTCTTTACCCATTCATCTCTTGATGGACACAAGGGTTACTTACATAGCTTGGCAATTCTAAATAAAACTGCAATGAACACTGGAGTGCATGTATCTTTTTGAAGTAGTATTTTGATTTTCTTTGGATATGTACCCAGGGACGGAATTGCTGGGTCATAAGGTAGTTCTACGCTTGGTTTTTTGAGAAACCTCCATACCATCTTTGACAGTGGCTGCCTCAATTTATACTTCCACCAGTAGTTTAAAAAGTTTCTACTGTAAATGCAAACAATTCAACAAAGTATTATAACAGTTTACATAGTTTCCCTTTACTATGGAGCAAATAGTAGCGTCTGCTACTTGCGTTCTTTTTGAAGATAGCCAATCTGACAGGTGTGAGGTAATATCACATTGTGTTAAGTATCTTCATGTTATATTGATCAATTTCATTCAAGTGAAATAAATATATACATCATGTTCTCAATTTTGCTTCTTGATCTACAAAAACTAAAATTTACTAACCGGACCTTTACAAGAAAAGTTTGCCAGCCCCCCAGATTATCAGGGGTTCCAAATTCTGCAGAGAAAATTGAAGTCCTCAGTTTTCTAATTATAATTCTATTCACAGTTTGAAAGAAATAGACTTATAAATCTTCCACAGGGCTGGGGGTGTTTAGAAGGTGGATTACACTATTTTCTGCTTGTAATCATCCACAATTAAATATCTTCTGCCTCACAAATGCCCATTTTACATAATAATGTTTTGAGGACGGAGCTCAATGTGGCTGCTAGATAATGTACAGCTAAAAAGACAAAAATGACATTCCTGCAACAAAAAAAGAGTGAGAACAAAAAGGGCCCATCAACTCCAGGATATGGAGAACCACGGTCACCTGAAGCTGAGTGGCATGTTTCTTGGTCCACAAATTTGGTAGCAAGCTAAAATATAATTAACAGTATTGAGATCAAGCTGCTCCAGACAAGATGAAATAATAGCTTCTACACGCCACAAACTGGGAAGGCAAATAATTGCCTGCGTTTCACATTTCCACTATACTCCGAAGTGAAAAACTCTCCTGTCTCAGTTTTAGTTTCTCCCTTTACGAAAGTGCTCTTTCTCTCCTTTGCAGACAAAAAAAGACTTCCCCCCAAAAAACCTAGTTTCAAACAGAAAGACTGTTTTCAGCAACACAATCTTTGAGTCCAAAATACAGCCCCACCTCCCAAACACTGACCTACCCCACCAATTTTTCCCTCGTACTATGGCTGATGGCAGGAGCCCTCACAGCTGCAGGTGGAATAGGATTAATGTATCATTTTCACTGTTATTAAAAGTCTTCCTTTTGCAGAGTATAATGTCTCTTAGGCCCAACCTAATTCTTTCTTTGCCCTAGGCCGGAACTCATGGCCATGACGGATTGGTATCGTAACAACACTAGCCACGTTTTCTATTTATTCAGCACCTTTCTTCACAAGGCTCAGGGCTTTTCATTATCAATCGAAATTTTAAGAATGTATGTTATTAAAGCCCCTAATTGTCTACATTTCTGGCTCTGCCAGAATATGACGTCTGCTGGGGTAGAAATGACTTCATCACTGCCTCCTCTGTAGCTAACACAGTGTCAAGCAAAGAGCAAATCCTCAAAAGATGCGTGTCAAGTGGATGATGGAGAAGATGGAGAGATACCGAAGTAGACTGCAGCTGGTAAAAGCAAACTTGCCTCCTCAACTATTTGAACTCAGGACCAGTTTTAAAATGAACCATGTATTAGAAATGAGCTATAATGCCTTCCTGCGACAGTAATCTGTTCCTAACAACAGTGATTTTGCCCTTTCTGATTATTGGCAATTATTCTTGCATCCAGAATGTATTAGCTTACAAGCAGCAGTGACTTGGACCATATATTAGCTCACAGTGTTACTAGTTCAATAGCAAATGGCAAAATTCCTTTTCCACTCCCAGGGAGGCTACAGTGATACATACTGCCTCTTTCTTCCAAAACATTTTTCAAGTAAACATTTTGATACAGCTGAATAGCATCAAAGATGTAAATGGTTATGTTTACTATAGGTTGTCCTATTTCAAGAAAGAGTAAGCCATTTTTATGGTAACATATTGCAGATGCCAAAGCTAAAAATATTTTCATTATAGCAAATCACTCTGAGTTCCAGATAGGATGGACAAAAAGATGAAACACCACAAGTGAAGTTTAGATACCTACTTTTGCAGTCATCTTGGCCAAAAGCTCTTGTAAATCCATTATTCCTTGCACCAGGCTTAAGAAATCACTGCAAGTTGGGCAAGCTCAATAAAGAAAATATAAAATAAATGTTGATACTGTGCTAACAGAAGAAAATATATTTTTCAACCATAGTTGTTTGGTTACGTAGAAGGGTTTTCGCTTTTCTGGTTAAGTTTGACTTCAAAATTGGAGTGAATTCACAAGGATTTCAGATCTAGATCTTTTCCTTTCATTAATAAAAATGAAATGAACTGAAAGGAAAGGCAGTATGTTTTAAACTGTAAAACATTTTAAAATATAAATTAAGCTCATTTTTATCAGCCCTAAAGAATTGTGAATTATCACAGAAGCAGCCAAAGTAAACTATCTAATCAAGAAGTTCTAAAAATAGCTTTTATATATGTATTTATATAGTTATATAAAGCAAACTTTCTGTATCAATCTACAGACTAAAAACTGCTCATCTTAACTTTCCTTATCTTCAAACTTTAATTCTATGAATAATATATAAACTTTTAAAAAATTCAAAGACAGAAGTATTTAGGATACATAAGATCTCTCACTAATCCTAGCACCTCATAAGTCAACAATGTAAATAGTTTGCGTATATATCCTTCCTGACAGCTTCTCTCATATTATCAACAAGTTATATTACATAATTCTGAAATGCTTTAAGTTGCTACTTACTGCGATTCAGGTTTGGACACTGTGTTATATATCCATTTGGCATGAAGATGATTTTCCCATCTTGGATAATCCCCTTGATAAAAGAAGAGAGAGGTGGCAATCACTATTACACGTATCAGTTCAAATGGCCCCTGTCACATGCTCTCTGCAGGGAAGATTTTTTTATTTAACACGACTGATAACCTCATTCAGAAGCTGAGTTGGCCACATTGACCTACTCCAACTCATGCTCTTCCAGAAATCTCAAAATGTCCATTCATCTTGAGAAAGCTATAATTACTTACTACTGGTTTATGCTAATGATATCATAGAACTAAGGATCCATCAGTCAATGTTTTTAAACTGTCTCTCTAAAAAGGCACTGATGCAATAAAAACTCTCCTCAATGCCCTAGTCATCTTAAAACATTAAATATTGCTGATTTCCAGGATTATCTTAGGTGGGGGAAAGAGACAATAGGAACATATTAGACTAAAATGCTCTACTGATTCATTTAATTAAGGAAATAATATTAGACTTGGGGAAAACTAAGAACCTTGCTCTCAGCTAATTGAATAACATGAGTCTTTGCTGGTGAGTCTTAAGATTTATTCAACATCTCACTGTGGATGAAAGGAGGTCTTTTAATTTTGCTGTATGTCTGGAAGAACGGCCCTAATTTAAGAAAGTCATAGGGGTTGTCATCTCTCAATGAAAATATTGACATAGCTTTTGGATTTTTCATGTTGAATTTCAAGATTCTGTTTCTACAGTATTTTTTCCCTGATTTGATGGAAGAGATATTACAGAATGGATGGAACATGTAGAAGCTGGTTCAGTGCACTCAGCTTAATCTACAAATAAAATATAGGCTCATGATAGTGTGGCAAGTCTTTCAGAGGGAGTAAAGTTTAACATTTATGTGCTTATCCTCTGAAGAGCAAAAGGTAATCAGCAAATGCTGTTTCTGCTTATTATTTCAAGAGAAAATATTAATTGGAAATGTTAACAGAAACAACAGGGTCAAAAGGCCTCTTCCTCAAAACTAGATACCTTTATTAATCTCTTCCTCTTTGAGGATGGTGCAGTGTCTGTGGCTACCAGAGCAGACAGCCTCACCATAGGAAGGAGGTCCCTGCCACAGTTCTTCAAAATGAATTTGCCATGTCTTGCAAGGGAATTCCAGGGAGTAATTAATGGAGCACAGTCTAAGTCAATCAGCTTCTTCCTGGCACAGGATTGCACAGCTTTTCAAAGCAAATTAAGAGGCCTCCTTTAAGAGGCCAGGGCACCTTTCAAGCTTGTTTGAGAATCTGAGAAAAGCATGGATGGGATTGGCAATTAGTGGTTTATCTGTAGCTAAATGGGTTTACTTAGGAAGTCAACCACCTTCTCTGAGCTTCAGTCGCTTGATCTAGAGAAAAAGAAGTGCTATATGCAAAAGCTGCAGAACCTTCCAGCATTTACGTGCTGAGTCAATGAAAGTTTTGTCCAAATTGAAATGGTCACAATTTAGATCTGTGTGCTTTTGCTAACTTTCAAGATAAAAGAAAAAACAGTCAAGAGTAAACAAAGCTATAGATTTCCATCAAAGAACAGACCATCAGAGAGATATAATATCACATTAGAAAATATATGTCTAATGAGGCTAAACATGGATGAAGTTAGAGTGACTATTTAGATCTGCCTGGGATTTAGAGATTTGGGTGCTAAAACTGAGACTCCCAGGCAAAACAGGACAGTTGATCACTCTCAGTGATACAAAAGTAGAGAAAATATTATACTAGGAAAGGGCTGGGTCTATTGCCTGCTTGTCAGAAGAGCCTAAATCATTCTTATTAGCCATGAAAAAGACCCTTGGAAACCCAGAATGTATTTCTCATGGTATTATCTTTGCCAAAAGAAATGGAAAATCCATTTGAAAGGATATTCCTTTTGCTTATCCTGTAGCAATGTATATTATACACAGCAGTATTCTTTTTGGCTTTTTTATTTATTTTTGTCATATAGTTGCTTTCCAATGTTGTGTTATTTTCTGCTGTATAGCAAAGTGGCCTTTTTCTTTTAATGACTGACTGATTTTGCCATTTTAAAATTACTAATTGTCTCTCCCACACTTTCTTCTTCCTGCATCCCTCCTCACTTCTTTCTACTTTTAATCTCTAGCACACACATGTGTGTTACACAGATTAGATGAAGGTCAGTGGTGTTGACCTGAACAAAAATGGAAATAAGAATGGACAGATTCTTGACCCCATCAGCACAAAACCTCAAGGCACTTCAGATTTTTTTCTTAAAAAAAAAAAAAAAGGTCATGAGGGTCAGCCCACGTCCTGGCTTAAAAATGTGTTCTTACCAAATGAATTAAGATGGGAATGCTAATTTGTTTGAATGGTTATAATTCCAGTCTGGATTAAAAAGAAGGGCAGAATATACTGTACAAATATCAACTGTAACCCAAAGAAGAGTGAGTGTATGCATTTACCTGTAAATACATATCTATGTATATATCCCAGGACTTTCTCATAATATCCAAAAGGTCTTGTACTGAATTGTCATATGGACTCGAGTCATCCCTCGGTAGTTGGAAGGTAATTCTGGGACCTCCTTTTCCCCCCGCCCATCAGGGATACAAAAACTTGCAGATTCTCAAGTCTTTTATATAAAATGACTATAAAAGGGTACGCAGGCTCAGCATGCATGGAATCAACCAACTGCAGGTCAAAATGGGTCGATTCTGAAGACGTGGAAACGGCAGATAGCGGGCAGATTGTATTTATTTCCTGGACATTTGTTGATAAAGGAAGCATTTGCTAGGCACTTAGTTTCCTTTAGAAAACAGAATTTTATAAAGCATAAAACAACAAACAACAAAGAAGCTGATCAGCCTTATCT
The DNA here is from genome assembly GCA_006410615.1 of Neotragus moschatus. Lineage (NCBI taxonomy): Eukaryota > Metazoa > Chordata > Mammalia > Artiodactyla > Bovidae > Neotragus > Neotragus moschatus. The sequence goes on from SJYA01003210.1 coordinate 317,603, forward strand.
CTCCCAGAAAAATCGTCTATGAGGATTTCTAAAGATGAAAGCATACCTTAAAGCACAGCAACTTCTCCCCCAAAAAGGCGAAATAAGGGATAAAAAGATAGAATTTCTATTACTTTTCTTTATTTAACTTTAAATGTATCTATACTTAACTGAAAAAAAGAAACTCTGGCTGAGCCTATACCAACAGACCTCCTTTGATCTCATTTTTTGAGACTATGTTTTATTTCACACCATTCACCATGGCAGTATTTCTCAAAATGCCAGCTTCTTAAGAATCACATTGAGTATTTAACCTTCAGATTCCTGGGTCAATGCCAGATTCTGTCTCCGGAGAATCAGGGTGGCCTGGATTCATCATTTTCAAAAGCTATCCCAGAGGATTCTCACAAAAAGTCAAGAGGCCCCACTTTGAAACACACTGCCCTGTGGTCCCTGGAAAAGGAACTGGCAATCCATCCCAGTATTCTTGCCTGGAAAATCCCATGGACAGAGGAGCCTGGCAGGCTACAGTCCATAGCATCACAGAGTCGGACAAGACTGAGCTACTGAACGTGCTCCCTGTTGTCAATCATTTGGATTTCCTAGAGCAATACTGACTTCTTACACAATGGTGAAGGTGCCATCAACATCCAATACACAGACAGAGTAAAATATTACTGTCTAGAACTGAACAGCAACCAACCAAATTACTAAATTAGAAACACCGTGAAGGACAAACCATAGGCTTTCAGCACAGCATCCCCTGCAATTCCCATCACAGAGTATTTCACAAAGCAGTCACAATCAACACCTTACCTATATCAAATGCTTCAAAACTGTGAAGTCTATAACTGTAGGTGAGCAAAAGTTGCCACTTGAAATATCTCATTGGAATGTAGGTTAATCAGACCTGAAAACAATCAAAGCTCAAAAGACACAGGAAGAAACTTTGACCTTCACCCTAATTACCCAAAAGAATCTAGACAGAAGGTCTATTCCCAGAAGAGAGCTATCACCAGAGATCTCTGCAAGGAATATGAGCCAGGTGTAATAGGGAAACAAGATTAGCAGGCACTCTGCACCCCACTGTCTGCAGGTCCAGCAAACATTCATCTGCCATCTCCACCTCATATGAATTGTCTACCTCCCCTTTGCAATCCCAAAGTTCTACCACCACATCCAGTTAGTCTTTAGCTGAAAATAGTATTTAAGTAAGGTATTTCAGCCATTTATGGTAAGCTACTTAGTTTTCCTGGATCTCGGCCATGTATACATGTCGTTGAAATTTGTTTTGAGTATCTGCTAACTGGTCTCTCATCAGTTTAATTCGTAGACTCGCCAGAAAAACCTAGGAGAGAAGAGGATTATTTTTCCTCCCTGACACAATATTAAACTATAAATTTATAGCTCTTAAGAGTCTGTGAAAATCATGTGGAATGCTAGTTGTTAAACTAGGGGTACATACCAGCATTTTAGAGGAGGGTGAGGGAGTACAGATTTCTATAAAATTTTTAAATGGCCCTGAGTTTGATATACCTGATGAAAACTACTGATCTAGGGACTGATCATCTGGTCATTAGACCTATGAAAAATCTAAAAGCTCTGATATTTTAATTAGCTTTTCTAAAGGATACCACTGGATGACATTACCAACTCAATGGACATGACTTTGAGCAAACTCCGGGAAATGGCAAAGGACAGGGAAGTCTGGCATGCTGCAGTCCATGAGGTTGCAAAGAGTTGGACCTGACTGAGTGACTCGACAAGAACAACAAAAGGACACCTTAATCTTGGGCCATCAACTACAGGTCTGCTAATTTCAGACCAGTACTGGGCCACTATCAGTTCAGTACAGTCGGTCAGTTGTGTCCGACTCTTTGCGACCCCATGGACTGCAGCACACCAAGCCTCCCTGTCCATCACCAACTCCTGGAGCTTGTTCAAATTCATGTCCATCAGGTCGGTGATGCCATCCAACCATCTCATCCTCTGTTGTCCCCTTCTCCTTCTGTCTTCAGTCTTCCCCAGCCTCAGGGTTTTTTTCCAATGAGTCAGTTCTTCACATCAGGTGGCCAAAATATTGGAGCTTCAGCATCATTCCTTCCCATGAATATTCAGGGTTGATTTCTTTTAGGATTGACTGGCTGGATCTCCCTGCAGTCCAGGGGACTCTCAAGAGTCATCTCCAACACCACAGTTCATAGTGTAAATAAAATCATTTGAGAAAGTCTCCTAGTTACGTGGGCTCACAAGATGGTGCTACAAGGTAGTCCTGTTCTCAAAATAAGGTTCTAGAGCACTGAGTGAGTTCCTTGTGTCACACAGCAAACTCCCACTGGCCACCCACCTCAATTCAGTTCATTTCAGTTCAGTCGCTCAGTCGTGTCCGACTCTTTGCGACCCCATGAATCACAGCACGCCAGGCCTCCCTGTCCATCACCAACTCCCGGAGTTCACTCAGACTCACGTCCATCGAGTCCGTGATGCCATCCAGCCATCTCATCCTCTGTCGTCCCCTTCTCCTCCTGCTCCCAATCTCTCCCAGCATCAGAGTCTTTTCCAATGAGTCAACTCTTCGCATGAGGTGGCCAAAGTACTGGAGTTTCAGCTTCAGCATCATTCCTTCCAAAGAAATCCCAGGACCGATCTCCTTCAGAATGGACTGGTTGGATCTCCTTGCAGTCCAAGGGACTCTCAAGAGTCTTCTCCAACACCTCAGTGCTCCACAATATCATGTAAGCTCCTGATGTATGGCAGGAGCTGACATGACATTTTGGAGAAATTATCCTCCAATTAAAAAGAAAAAAAGATGGAAAAAAAAAACTAAAAAAAAAAAATGAGGTTCTATCTTAATTGCCTTCATGGGGAGATACTATTCAACTGTCCATAATGAGTTATTTGCATTCGATGCTAACAGTCTGCTGAAACACTTTTTCAGTGCTGGAAATCTAAGGTCCTTTTAGGTAGCCTAACAGTCTCCTCTGCAATCTTATTTACACTATTAACTTGCTAAACAATCCGTTTTCTTGTTGTTAGTACAATGCTAAATCTCAGCCACTCTGGGGCTCTAAATAAATCCCTAAGGAGCAGAGCCCAAATTAATAGCTTTGACTATTAGTACAATGGAAAGAGAAAATAGATCTTTCTTCCTCTTTGTTACATCCACCTGTTGCCACCTTCTTTAGCTTCCTGCACTTAGCTCATCAGGTACTGAAAAATGAATTTGTGCCAGACAGGTGATACGTTATGGGTTTTTTTGGTGGATGTGGATGTGTGTGTGTGTGTGTGTGTTTTTCCCCCGGCCTGGGGCACTAATGCCCATTATTTCCCTTGTTCCAAGAACATTTCTCATTTCACAGTAAAAAATACAGGAAGATCCAGAAAAAGAAAAATTATGCCATTATTAGCCTCTTCTGTGTGGAATAAGGAAGATTAGGCAAGCCCTTCCAACACTTGGAGCTTTCCGATACAAATGAAAGCAGCTTTGCCGCCAAACAAATGCTAATTCTTCTTTAACACTCTTATTTCCCTGCAGATCTCTGTTTACACTGAAGAAAATGGTTTCCTTTTTTGTAGGCTAAAACACTGAAACAAATTGCTTTGAAGGAGAAAGGAAAAGGGAGTGGGGAAGAGTTCCTGGCAGGCATGTAAATATATGGATGAAGATGTGTTCTGTTTATAAACTGGCAAGGACCCAAGCTTTGGCAACAGGCTAACAGAAAGTAAGACTGGTGAAACTGACAAGGAGGGTTTTCAAAATGCAGCCAATTATGTATTTCTGCCTTGCAGACAGTTAATAAAATATTCCAGCTTGCATAAAAGCCAAGACAGACACTTGTCGACTTCCATTACAATCAATAAAAACTGCCAGCTCATTAGCATATCATTAGCTTTCCTGCTGTTTCCAAAGACTTAATGCACAGAAATATTAATCTACAAATATTTGATTCCCTGGCTGTGTGACTTTCACTTTCTGCATGAAAGGAAAAAATAAGAATTAGAGACGGGAGGAACTCAGTATAGCTTCTTTTTCTATGTGCCTATAAACATATGCTTACCATCTGTGGAATCATGGGAACCAGCTGAGGTAAAAAACAACAGCTGTGGCAGGAAAAAAAAAAAAGTAATCAATTTCACTTCCCCCTGACAGCTCAGCTGTTAAGGAGACAGTGAAGTCCAGGTAAGGCAAAGGTTTCAGACCTAAATTCATCAGATGCAGACACAGACTGAGAGAAGAGTTCTAACTCTGAGAATGGCTTTGGGATCAGAATTCTCCCTGAGAGCTCAGCTATTTAGAAACTATCAGAACAACTGAACCTCTGAAGCACTGTGATTCACCTAAGCTTGTTTTTTCACTTCTTTACCCTCTGGAATAGTGACAGCGTAATCAGCTTAGTATGCATCAAAGGGAAATTGAGCGGTAGGAACCACCTTGATCATGAAAATCTATGACAATCAGAAGATTCAGATAAGCCTATCACTACCGGCCAACTACTTTCTCAAATGGATGCTGTTTTGAAGTGAAGAACTCCCCAGCTGTCTCTGGGGCAGTAANTAAGGCAAAGGTTTCAGACCTAAATTCATCAGATGCAGACACAGACTGAGAGAAGAGTTCTAACTCTGAGAATGGCTTTGGGATCAGAATTCTCCCTGAGAGCTCAGCTATTTAGAAACTATCAGAACAACTGAACCTCTGAAGCACTGTGATTCACCTAAGCTTGTTTTTTCACTTCTTTACCCTCTGGAATAGTGACAGCGTAATCAGCTTAGTATGCATCAAAGGGAAATTGAGCGGTAGGAACCACCTTGATCATGAAAATCTATGACAATCAGAAGATTCAGATAAGCCTATCACTACCGGCCAACTACTTTCTCAAATGGATGCTGTTTTGAAGTGAAGAACTCCCCAGCTGTCTCTGGGGCAGTAACTAACACTAGAGGTTTATGTGCAAAACACCAAGCAAATGATTCCATCCTCTGCTCTGTCATCAACAACATCTTATTGCACTATTCCTGAGGATCCACCAGGAACCAGAGTAAGACTTGACAGCTTTATCTTTTACTTTGCCTTTGAAGTGACCAATCATATTTAAAATAAAGAACAACACAGTTTTAGCCTGAAAACACAACACAAGAATTTTAGTTCTGGAACCAAAACACAGGTGTGCTTCTTGGCTCCAGGAGGCAGCTTCTACAACGTATATATTAAAAGCCTGAGAAGTCACCTGAGAAGTGAATGCCTCTCTTTGCAGGAAGATTTTCTGACACTGAAACCATCAGGATAATTTCTGTAAGGAGACACTGACCTATCTCCCCTGTCCTACCATCTCACCTCACCAAAGGATGGACTGAACACACTCTGGAATACAGGACACTAAGGGGGAGATGGGTTTTCAAAGGTTTCCTTCTAAAGAGCTATTGGATGGAGCTACTCACGCTAGGGAATAAGGAGACTCACACGCTCCCTAGAAGATGGGCTGTGTGGAACTGCCACCTCCTTGTGGTGCTTATCACTGGGACTGCCTGTTCTGGGTTGGAGCTAAGGAAGAAGATGTTTGTCTTCTTCATGGGACACGGTATACTTAAGTGAAATACTCCACCATCTAACACAGTGACATAGTAAGCAAGCCCCTAAAAACATCTGCATGAATAAGCAAAAATCTTGAAAAAAAAAAAAAGTTCTAAGTTTTAATCTCATTTCAGTCACTTATAAACTATGTGCACACATGTTGCTTGGTCTTTCTGAGTATCCTTGCCTCATTTATGCATGAGGGGTAACACAGTCAACCCTTTGTACCTGCAGAGGCACAATCCACAGGATACATGAAGAGCTAATTGTACTATGGCATTTTATATAAGGGAGTTGAGCACCCGTGGATTTTGGTATATCCACAGAGGGTCTTAGAAACAGGCTACAGAGGGATGACTACATTACTATTTAATTAGGATTCTCTGAAGGTGAAATGTAATTAACTGAGATCACACAGGTATGGCCAAACAAGGTCTACAACAGAGAAAGCAGTCAATAACCATGGTACTCTATTCCTCATCCCCACAACCCACCTCTGCAGGAAAATGATTGTCCAGGCCTATGAATAGCCTCTGTGTTTTCTGTCTGTAACAGGTATTGGGGTTCTTAAGCCAGAATTCCTTATATCTACAGAGAATCACACACTCATCAAGCTGGAACAGACATAGGACACACTCTTCTCCCTCTCTTAATCACAGGCTCCCAACTGAAACAGAAGTCCTAAATAATACCTAATATGACTACAGAATAGACTTAAGCATATAAGGAACATTAAGTACATAAGGGGAAGGGTATGCATGTTGTAAACCTACTGTGGGTCAGGTGCTTTTAATATATATTCTTATATAACCTGCATTACCTTTACGAGAGACATCTTTGCACTTTACAAAGAAGAAGTCCGATTCACAGCTTGTGCATTTACTCATTCATGTTAAGAGTACACCATCTGCCAACTACGGACCTGGTATATCTGAAGCACTTGCTGAATAAAATAGAGTTCTGACCTTGTGAAATCTCAGAATCTAGATATAGTGATTAATAATAAACAAGTAAACCCTCATAACCCTCGTATACACTATTTAGGATCAACTACCTCATTTGCAGAGTCCCTTATTCAAAACATTATTGAAGACTTGGAGATGGCAATAGCAGCAGCATTAAACCAGCCATGGAATGTGCCGGGGTCCAGCCCCGGTAGATCCAGGGAATTCGAAGCGTGGATGGAGTCGGCGTCTTAGAAGTACTTATTTATTAATAGAAGATTAGATTAGGAAGAAATAGTGTAGAAGGAAAATTAGGTGGAGAAAAGAGGCTGAATAACTTGGTTTACGTGGAAAGCCAATAAAACCTCGAGACANAAGCAGGGTGACAATATACAGCTTTGACATACTCCTTTTCCTATTTGGAACCAGTCTGTTGTTCCATATAGTAGTGTATATAGTAGTATATATACATCAAGCCAAATCTCTAGTTCATCCCACCCAGAAGGCTGCAGTTTTAAGTTGGGTGGCTAGGGACGCCCTCAATGGGAAGGTGATATATGAGTAAAGACCAGAAGGAGAGAAGAAGTAAGGTAGTAAAAGTCTGCAAAAAAGAATGTTCCAGGTTGAGGTAAGAGAGAGAAAGGCCCTGAGGCAGAAGCTTGTTGAGTGTGTTAAAGAAATGGCAGGGTGGCCAGAGGGGCTGAAACAGAAGGAACAGCGATGCAGCAGCAAAGGAGGTCCAGGTGGTGCTCGGGACTTGCACGTCTACTGTCTTGTAAGTTATCATAAGCAGTTTAGTTTTCACTTTTGATGTGATGGAAAGCCAGTGGAGAGCTTTTGCACACTGGCAGACATAAGTTGATTTATGCCTTAGACAGTCCACTTTGGTTTCTGGGTTGGGAAGAGCCTGGAGGTGGGAGAGTGGCCAAGGGTAGCAGCAGTGGGATCAGTTAAAGAAGGCTACTGCAGTAATCCGAGTAAGAGCTGCTGTGGCTCAGATCAGGGTGGCTGTAGTGAGTTGGGGAGATGTGGTTGGATTCTGGAAATATTTTGAAGGTAGATCTAAATCTTGGATCTTGACAGACTGTATGTAGGCTTTTAAAAAAATTCTTCGTTATTTTTGGCTGTGCTGGGTCTTCATTGCTACTCAGCCCTTTCTCTGGTTGCAGCAAGCGGGGGCTACTCTTTGTGGCAGTGCGCAGGCTTCTCATCGCAGTGGCTTCTCATTGCGGAGCACAGGCTCTAGGGTGTACCTGNAGGCTTTTAAAAAAATTCTTCGTTATTTTTGGCTGTGCTGGGTCTTCATTGCTACTCAGCCCTTTCTCTGGTTGCAGCAAGCGGGGGCTACTCTTTGTGGCAGTGCGCAGGCTTCTCATCGCAGTGGCTTCTCATTGCGGAGCACAGGCTCTAGGGTGTACCTGTTTCAATAGTTGCACAATGCAGGGTCAGCAGTTGCGGTTGCTGGGCTCTAGAACCCAAGTTCACTTGTTGCGGTGTATGGGCTTAGTTGCTCTGTGGCATGTAGCATCTTCCTGGATCAGGGATCATATCCATGTCTCCTGCACTGGCAGGTGGATTCTTTACCACTGAGCCACTAGGGAAGCCATGGATATAGGGTTTGAGGAAAAGTAAAGACTTTGGTCCACAGGCCTGGAAGGATGAGGCTCAGTTAAGAGTCTTACCTGAGATAGCAAAATAGCAGTTGGAGTAGGTTTGCGCAGAGGATTGAGTTTGGTTTTAGATGTACTAAGTTTGAGATAGCTGCAAGACAGTGGGACTATTAAATAGGCAGCTGGATAAAGGAGTGAACTTGAAGTTGCCACTGTTGATAAATGACAAAGTCCAGGGTGTGACTGTGGGAGTGGGTGGCTGAGATGGCACAGAGGACAAGATCTTCAGGACCTGCAAAGACAGAATATTGGCAAGATTATCCAAGTGAGTATTAAAAGAATTTTTATAAGGGTGCTGCTAGTGTGGCATTGAGCCAAGAGCAAAAATCTTAGCAGAATGAGGGTAGAAATGTGAGGACTGGGGACTCAGTGGGGATGACCGTGACAAAGAGGGATGAGGGGAACAGTGTGATGATGTAAGATATGAAGCTCTGGGATGTGGATTTGGGAAGAAGAAAGGTCTTAAAAGGTAGTGAGGAGCAGAGAACTGTTATCTCATCTCCAGTCTGGCTGTTTAAGGGATGTGAGGGGGGAAACGGCCACCATTTAAAGGGGCTGCCGGAGAAGCGGCGTCCTCAGATTTAGTTACAGTGACAGGCAAAGGTCATGGTTCCGAGGAGGCTGAGGAGAGCAGAGATTTTGCTGAGGATTGGTTGTGTGATCTGTCAGGTATAGTAGTGGGTTTCAGAAGTTAGGAGTGGGTGTTGGCAGAGGACAAGGGTCAGAAAAGGAGATGTCCCCATGGTTTGGGGCCCTGGAGTTCTTTTGGTAGCTGATTCACAGGAGTAAAAAAGTCTGGTGGTCATGAGGAGGAGGGTAGTGGCTGAGATGTGAGTAGCAGAGGGAGTCGGGGAGGGAGGGCATGGGGTCTTGCCAGGACAAGTGGTTCTGGGCCTTCATCTTGATTCCTGCTAGTGGAAGTGCCGAGGCTGGGAAATAAGGTCTTCCTAGGGTGTGGAGCTCTCACCTGGAAAATCCCATGGATGGAGGAGCCTGGTAGGCTGCAGTCCATGAGGTCACTAAGAGTCAGACACGACTGAGTGACTTCACTTTCACTTTTCACTTTCCTGCATTGGGGAAGGAAATGGCAACTCACTCCAGTATTCTTGCCTAGAGAATCCCAGGGACGAGGGAGCCTGGTGGGCTGCCGTCTATGGAGTCGCACAGGGACAGACACGACTGAAGCAACTTAGCAACAGCAGCAGGGGTGTGGAGCTCCCTCTTAGTCCCTCCAGTGGGGCAGGGAGCTCCCTCTTGTCCTGTCATCAAGGGCATGGTGGCCACAGCAAGGAACAGAAAGAACTCAATCTAGCTTAGGAAAGAGTGCTTGCTGGAAGGTCTCACGTGGGCTCCAAGGGCTGCCTGGAAATCAGCAGCTCAAGTTCGAGGCTCCTCTTTTCAGTCTTTGCTGTTAACACTCATCAACCAGCTTCATCTCTCTCGCTCTTCACTCAGATTTGAGCTTTTGAACGGCTCAACTGACAGAGAGAAGGGGTACAAGCATGTTTCCTGGGAGGACACCTCTCTGGATTGTGGGAGGCAGGGGAGATCAAAGAGATGGGAAAATGATTATGAACTGGACAGACCCGAGCTGAGATGTCTAATTCACTAAACTGAAGATTCTCATGCGTTAAATGAGGGGTCATTTGATAATATTTACCACATTGAATTGAGGTGAAGATTTAATGAGGCCATAGACAGACAACTTTTAGCACAGCATATCTTACCCAGTTGGCACCCCCTACATATCAAGTTTTATTTTTTTAATCACGGTATCTGGTAATTTGTCATCATACAGAGGGACACGTTTGATTTGTTCCTGCTGCGTGTGCGTCACTGAGCTCCTGAGGAAGCTGGGGAGGCGGCGTGTATGTGCTGGACAGCATGGGAGCCCTGGGGTCTGGTTGCCCCCACCGGGACCAGCAATGGGCATTGACATTTCAGTGTGGCTTTGTTGTTCTTTACTTTGGTCTGGAGGGACATTGCATTTCTATTTGTATTTTATTGCTTTTTCTTGTGGAATCCTATCCTATAGAGGTTTGCTTGCATACAGGGTCCCCGACAGTCTGAGGACTCATTCTCAGCTAATGCCAAGGGTCTCGGTGGGTCTCCTTCTCTGCCTGCTACGGCAGCTCCTTCATCTCCTTGACCTTCACAGCTGACCTCCACTGGCTTGCTTTTGTCTGGTTTCTAACTCAGTTTCTATTAGGACAGACCTTGAATGTGAGCAGCCATGCATTTGCCCCTTGGATAAGAATTTTTAGTTAGTCCTTTCATTTAGAATGTATTGACTTATGTGTCTATCTGAGCACTTGTGGATAAACGTGGGCACGATGCATAGATGTGCCCTCTATTGTGTGTCTTAAAGAGATCATAAATGTATTGATGGAAGCTGTGTGATAAGAAAAATGTGGTGTGTGCGGGAATCATATTGGTTCCTACTGAGAAGCCCCAAGGACGCCTAAGTGTACTGAGTCAGTAATGTATTATTGAAGAGAAGCCTATTATAATTCAGGTCACAGTGATTTGCAGCTGCTGCAAGGTCACCAAGACCCCTTCTATGATCTCTGGATTGTCCCAGGTAGCAGAAAATGCTAAACTGTGGATATCAAATGCTGATTTTTCTGATTTCTTGCTTTATTGCTGTGGACCTTGCTGTAAAACATGGGCACAGTTTAGGGGAAATAAACTGTTATGGAACTGAGAAACAAAAGCCCCAAGGCATTTTTGACATGAGTCATAAATAACATATAGTTGTAACTTGGGAAATATATGACTATAGAAACTCTTTGGATATGTTGCCGATGATATTATTTGATCAGTTTCTTCCAATTTATCCTATCAGATGTCTGAAAAAAGTAGATAAGCGACTGAAGACAGGTGTTTTAAAATAGATGATTTAAAAATATTAGAATTTTTATGCCTATCCTCCACTGACAGACCAAGTTTCTGAAGCCAGGTGACTTTTCTTCATTATTAAAAATGATAAATGATGAGCCTTCCATAAAAGCTCTTATCAGGACCCATGTTCTATCACCACGGCTCTTGAAGGGGCATGGAATATACTGGTTCATCCTCTCTAGAATATCACGGTGTTATGTTACTTCACTCTCTCTCGTTTTAAAGGATTTCATGGCAAAATACATACTTTATTACTTTAAGCAGATTTTAAAGACACTTGGTGAAATATTGCATGGTTATGATTATAAAATGAAGCATGTTGATTCAGTTTGCCCAGTTCCTGGAACAGGAAAATTTACAACGTTATCTTAAATTATCAATTTGAATTGCAAAGAACCATCTTTTTATTATGTAGAGCAGTTCACTAGGGGAAACATGATATATGTATTGAACTTTGTGTAGGGGAAAAGACTTTGTTACAGACCATAAAATATAGCACCCATAGTCTCCAATTAACTCTAGACTGAAAAATAGCCAGCCTGCATTATTCCCTGTTTTCTGGTCCCGTGTTGGATCCTGGTTCTCAGTCACGCTGAATTATGGCAATTCAAATACTCCAGGGCCATAGTGGGGTGACTTACTAGGCAGCTTTTTCAGTTGTTGTTATTGTTTTAATTGGAGCATGATTGCTTTATAATGCTGTGTTAGTTTCTGCTGCCCAACAATGTGAATTATTTTTATTTTATTTTTTCCATTTCATCTCAGGTGTACATGAGTTCCCAATCTTGAACCCCGCCCCCCCCACCTCCCACTCCACATCAACTCTCTGGATCATCCCTGTGCACCATTCCCAACAACAATGTGAATTAAATATCAGTATACATCTATCCCCTTCCTCCTGAGCCCTTGTTCACCTGGATTCTCCATCCCGCCTCTCTAGGTCATCATGGAGCACTGAGCTGAGTTCCCTGTGTCAGCAGCTTCCCACTAGTATCTGTTTCACTCGTGGTAGTTCGCCCCTAGTGTGTCCCACCTTCCCCTGCTGCCCACAAGTCTGTTCCCTATGTCTGTATCTTTATTTTTACCTTGCAAATAGTTTCATCTTTACCATATTTCTAGATTCCATATATATGTGTTAATATACGATATTTGTTTTTCTCTTTCTGACTTACTTCACTCTGTAAAGCAGTCTCTAGGTCCATCCACATCTCTACAGATGATTCATTTTTGTTCCTTTTAAAGGTCAAGTCATATTCAAGAATGGACAGTGTTTATCAGTGTATATTTGGTCCATGACCCAATCCTGGGATCAGGATGCCCTGTCATGAGAGGATCAGGCCAGTTTTCATCTTTCCTTGTTAAAGCTGGTGCCAGTGTACAGACTAAGGCTGCACTTACCCTGGGATTCAGCAACCATTTTGTCCCATACGGAGATCCCAGTTCACCCTCAAGATGACAGCATTGACTCCAAGTCTAACTCTGAGCTTCTGCCCCAAGAAACACAGCTGCCATTTGTTTGAGACTTGGCATGCCTTCTCCAAAGCCAAGGGTTAGTTAATGTCTCCATGGAGAGCTTTAAGACGGTTGCTTTTGTTGCCTCTAGTTGATTCTCTCACCTCCATGCCTTTGTGCAGTCTCTTCCCTCTGCCTGGATCATTTCTCACTAGCCCCTCTCCTGCCTAACTTCTGTTTGTCTCTCAGAACTTAGCTTGATGTCACTCCCCCGGGAGCCCCCAGGTTTGCCTTACATGCTGCTTGAATACCTATGCTTTTGCTGGGGAAGCCCTTCCCACTCTGCACTGGAAATTTGGTTTGTAGAACTGCCTCCACCAGTGGGCTATAAACTATTTTCTTTGTATTTAAAAAATTATTTCTTTTCCATATTTAAATCTCTAATTCATATTGACTTTTTGGGTAGAATGTGAGGTCCTAATATTTACAGAAGAATTCTTCCCTTATCTTTTCCTTACCTGCCCTGAGAAGATCGTTCTATACTCATCTGCTGTTTGTTGAGGGGCTGCTCAGTACCAGCCTTGCTGACGCCAGGAATGAGAAATGTAAAGCAAGTTGTATCTGATGCAACAGGGAGCAGTGGGGACTGTGGAAAATGAAACATTGAATTTTGCTCCTGACCTCAAGAAGCTTGCATGCATGATGCCTACTAAGTCGCTTCAGTTGTGTCTGACTCTTTGTGGCCCTATGGACTGTAGCCCACCAGGATTGCCATGCACTCCTCCAGGAGATGCCGATGACACCACCCTTATGGCAGAAAGTGAAGAGGAACTAAAAAGCCTCTTGATGAAAGTGAAAGAGGAGAGTGGAAAAGTTGGCTTAAAGCTCAACATTCAGAAAACGAAGATCATGGCATCTGGTCCCATCACTTCATGGCAGATAGATGGGGAAACAGTGGAAACAGTGTCAGACTTTATTTTTCTGGGCTCCAAAATCACTGCAGATGGTGATTGTAGCCATGAAGTTAAAAGACACTTGCTCCTTGGAAGGAAAGTTATGAGCAACCGAGACAGGATATTCAAAAGCAGAGATATTGCTTTGCCAACAAAGGTCCATCTAGTCAAGGCTGTAGTTTTTCCAGTGGTCATGTATGGATGTGAGAGTTGGACTGTGAAGAAAGCTGAGTGCTGAAGAATTGATGCTTTTGAACTGTGGTGTTGGAGAAGACTCTTGAGAGTCCCTTGGACTGCAAGGAGGTCCAACCAGTCCATCCTAAGCGAGATCAGCCCTGGGTGTTCATTGGAAGGACTGATGTTGAAGCTGAAACTCCAATACTTTCGCCACCTGATGTGAAGAGCTGACTCATTGGAAAAGTCCTTGATGCTGGGAAAGATTGAGGGCAGGAGGAGACGGGGACGACAGAGGATGAGATGGTTGGATGGCATCACCAACACAATGGACATGGGTTTGTGGGGACTCTGGGTGTTGGTGATGGACAGGGAGGCCTGGTGTACTGCAGTTCATGGGGTCACAAAGAGTCAGACACGACTGAGCAACTGAACTGAACTGATTTATAGCAGTTGCAGACTTCTGTTATGTAAGTGCTCTCAGTGAGGAGTTGGGAAAAGGTGTTCAGGAGCACGTTATTACACAGCATTGCTGCTTTACAGGTGCAGTAGATGTAGATAACCTCAAGAGCATAAATAATAGTAAGATGCAGTAAAATAATTAGGAAGTGATGAGTTCTGAGTATTTATTTAGTTCTTATTTATTTAGTACAGTATTCATAATACTATATAATGCTAAATTATACAGGGCTTCCCAGATGGCGCTAGTGGTAAAAAACCTGCCTGCCAATGCAAGAGACATCAGAGAGACAGGTCCTGAAGTAGGAAATGGCAATTCTTGCCTGGACAATCCCATGAACAGAGGAGCCTGGTGGGCTACAGTCCATAGGATTTCAAAGAGTTGGACATGACTGAAACGAGTTAACATGTACTCATATGTTATACATATAAATTAATTTATAAATGCAGTATAATTTAGTTAGTTGTAAGCTTGTATGTTTTAATTTTTAATAATGGCTGCTTCAGCAACTGGTAAATATTATTCCTGAAAAATGTAAGAGCCACTTCTCACGAGACAGTGGGTGCTGGCTCCTGTAGGCTGTTCCTTCTCGTTTACCTCTCCACAGACTCAAATTCAATCCAGGCATCAAGGTCCGGTCACAGCTCCACCTTGCTGCAAAACCTTCCAAGTACATACCACATCTTACTTTCCTTAATTCCCTGAATCCTTTCAGTTGATACCGGTCCTTAAAATCTATCTTATACTACTGCTCAAGTGTGTTTCTTGTTTTTATCCGATCTGTTTCATCAGTGATATGGCCAATTCTGTGAGGGCTCAGAGCTTGCATTGTTGTCTTTGTACTTTCTGACAATACAGCATCATCTTCACACATGAGGTATTAGATATTATGCTGTTGAGTTGCTTGCTTTTTGGATAAATTAACATATACATTTGTATAATACCCAATTGTCCCCATCTCATAAAGATGAGCTCGGGGGTGCACGTCTGATTCCAGGCAAATGGGAGTTTATTGTGTTTGCATAGCTCAGACTCCACTGACGTTGGGTGTTGCAAGACTCTCTCAGTATGACCTTGACATACACTGTTCACATCTCCAGACACACTTTCTTCGAAAAGATCCTCCTTTTGCCCTCAGAGCTCTGGCAGCCCACATCCAAGCATCATTACTTGTCTTCCCTTAGTCACCTCATCCTTTTCTTATGCAGGGAGTTCTATCTACCTGTTGAATTTTGAATGAAAACCCAATGGACAGAAGCTATGTACTGAATTCTATATTTTGTTCCTTGCTGAGCTTCCATGAATATAAAACACCAGCACAAAGGGGAGAGTCAGCAGGTAGAGATCAACATTATCCATATTTAATGAGAAGGGAGCCTGAGTTCATAGATGGGAAAACCACATTAGATGAAGACCAAGTTCAATAACTTGCCCAGGCTTACTGAGTAAGCTTCTAGCAAAAAAGGAATAAATATCTCATGATGAACTTTCATGATTTATGCTTTAAAGTATTGCCATCATNTATCCATATTTAATGAGAAGGGAGCCTGAGTTCATAGATGGGAAAACCACATTAGATGAAGACCAAGTTCAATAACTTGCCCAGGCTTACTGAGTAAGCTTCTAGCAAAAAAGGAATAAATATCTCATGATGAACTTTCATGATTTATGCTTTAAAGTATTGCCATCATTTTAATCCCTAAGGGGGAAAAAAAAGCAAGGAAGGAATTAAATAGTGATTGGTAATTGGGAGATTTCCCTCACCTACAATGGAGTGAAAAAGGAGAGAGGCGGGGACCCATATCCTTCACCAAGGGTCAGACTCTCTGTGAGTGGCTGGCCCAGATACCCACCGACACCCTCATAATCTCCACCCACTGCCAAAAAGTCAATGGTTACGAGGCGCAGAGGCCTGGAGTCCAAAGCACAGTGGTCTTCCTACCTGTCTCTGGTTGTGTGACTCCCAGTTTCTTCCCTGGTTGCTAGTGGCTTCTGACATCTTTCTGAGGAAACCCTTCGTGGCAACATGATCAGTAGGAGCTGTGGCTTCAGTTACGGTACTGTTGCTTCCAGAACCCTCTTTGGGTGCCTGGGATCTCTCCTGTGTCCCTAGGTGCTAAGTCTCTCAGTGGCTGGGCAGCCATCATCACTCTTTCAGTATCAAATGTACAGATGAATACGTTCTTTTAATAAACTACACCAACAGGTAAAACATGGAGTCCCACCATCAGCCCAGTTCCTATTCACACCTACTGCTTTTGCACTGGACATAGAAGCACCAGTGAATCTGTCAGAAAGATCTAGCAAGTTCCAACCCCAAATTCAGTGGGACTGTGCATTGCATTCTTGTTCTCACAGTGGCTTGCTCATTTAAAGAGTTGTCTCTTCATTCATTCAGTCACCCACCCAATATTTATTGAGCAGCTAGTATGTGCCAGGTACCATGACATGGAGAATTAGACCAAAGGCTCCTATTCAAGATGCTCACAGCCTAATAATAATGATGATAATAGTGGCAATAATAATAGCAGAAAATACAGAATGCTTAGTATGTACCATTTCTCAATATCAAAGGTAAATTTTTTATTATTCCTTACTTTACAGGTCAGAAAATAAAGACACGATGAAGTTTAGATGTTTTTTTTTCACTCAGTTAGACAGGTAAATAGACAATTATTGTATCATAGAGTAACCCAGTGATGCGGGGGAGCCTTCTGTTCGGGGGTACACTAAGGAGTCAGGTGGGGTTCAAACCTACTTTGGTTGCATACTCATGCCCCTGCCTAATTCTAGGATTTTCCAGGCATCATAAAATTTTAAAAAGGGTTTTTAGGAGAAACTAACAGGAACTTGGATTACTGTGATGTTGAATAGTTTGCCTTGGAAATGAACTGAGACCATTCTGTCATTTTGGAGAGTGCACCCAAGTACTGCATCTAAGACTCTGCTGACTATGAGGGCTACTCCAATTAACCGGAACACTGCTGCTGCTGCTGCTAAGTCGCTTCAGTCATGTCCGAATCTGTGCGACCCCATAGATGGAAGCCCACAAGGCTCCTCTGTCCCTGGGATTCTCCAGGCAAGAAAACTGGAGTGGGTTGCCATTTCCTTCTCCAAGGCATAACAGTGAAAAGTGAAAGGGAAGTCGCTTAGTTGTGTCTGACTCTTAGCGACCTCATGGACTGCAGCCTACCAGGCTCCTCCGTCCATGGGATTTTCCAGGCAAGAGTACTGGAGTGGGGTGCCATTGCCTTCTCCGAACAGGAACACAGTAGCAATAAAACAAAAGTGTTCATCCAAAATGGAAAACAAAGTTCAGCTTTAGGGTTTGTGTGATTTTTTAATTTATGTCTTCAGTCTTTCCCACAAAACTCAACCCTATCCCTGGAGAAAGGGTCTAGTGATGAATTAGAAGGGGTTGGAAAGATTTGTGACTGCAAAAGAACGCTCAGGAAACCTGTTCAAAATAGACAAAACAAGGCATCTGGAGCATGACTCCTCATGTCTGGAAGCAGGACTTCTGCAGACACAGAAAGAAGAGACTGGAACCAGCAAAGCTGTTCTTCACACTGTGGTATTTGCTCAATTTCACCTCCTACCATTGTGCTAACTCTGGCAGTTCTTTGGATGTGAATTGATGCCAGGTCTCCTTGAGCTGATTTTTTAAGAACTGAGAGAGAGCATACAAACCTGAATCATATGACCAACAGTTTGAAATTCTTAATAAATGTGCATTCTTGCTACAGCCACATACCAGGTCCCTTATCAGCTCTATCAGTTCAGAGAAGAAATCAGTACAGTGAAAATCCCTGTAGGTTTCATGAAATTGATAAAAGTCCTTAGACTGATGTACTCAGCCATTTGTTTTAATGTCACGTAGAAACAGCCCCTGGGTTCGTTTCTGTCTTTGTTGATATTATGCTTTGGTGATCAGCTAAACCATTCACTCTGAGAGCTGAATTCTTCTGGTAGTATTTTTCCACACCAGTTTGAGGCATGGCAGGAGTTTTTTTTTGTCAGCAACAACAGAAGATGATGCCAAAAGGAAGCAGCTTAATGAGCAATTGGCAGTGATTCTACACTTATCTCTAGAAGAAAAGGCTCAGGTTCCAAAGTGGTTTTTGCAAAGTAATAATTCTTTGCTGACTTCTTCCTAAACATACCTTTCCCGATTGTGAAGAAATAGTCACAATTAATCTTTTTTAATTGGGCTTCCCTTGTGGCTCAGCTGATAAATAATCTGCCTGCAATGCGGGAGACCTGGGTTTGATCCCTAGGTTGGGAAGATCCCCTGGAGAAGGGAAAGGCTACCCACTCCAGTATTCTGGCTTGGAGGATTCCATGGACTGTATAGTCCATGGGATCACAGAGTCAGATGCAACTGAGTGACTTTCACTTTCACTTTCCCTGATGGCTCAGACAGTAAAGAATCTGCCTGTGATGTGGAAGTCCTGGGTTTGATCCCTGGGTTGGGAATATCCCCTGGAGAAGGAAACAGCAACCCACTCCAGTATTCTTGCCTGGAAAGTCCCACGGACAGAGGAGCCTGGCGGGCTACAGTCCATGGGGTCACAGAGTTGGACAAGACTGAGCGACTAACAGACTGAATCTTTTTAAGTAACAAAGGGCCTTTAATGAAAATATTTTGCTTGATACTGAGAGATTTTGCAGAGATTTACCAATTATTTTTGCCATTATTTCTTTGAATATTCTTTCTTTTGCTTTCTATTTCTTCTTCCTTTTGGGACTCCCATTATATGTGTGTTGGAATGATTGATGGAGTTCAACAGCCTCCTGAGATTCTTTCATTTTCCTTCATTCTTTTTTCTTTTCTGTTTCTCTCATTAGATAATCTCAGCTGACCTATCTTCAGGGTTGCTGGTTCTTTCTTTTGTCTGCAGTAATTTGTTGTTGAGCTCCTGTAGTAAAATTTTAATTTCATTCATTGTACATTTCAACTCCAGAATTTCTATTTGGTTCCTTTTAATAATTTCTCTCTTTTTTGATATTCTCTTGATAAGACATTGTTCTCATGATTCCTTTCATTCTTTAGGCATGATTTCCTTTAGAAATCTGAACATATTTAAAATAGCTGATTCAAACTGTTTTTCTAGTATATCATTGTCTGGGTTACCTCAGGGACATTTTCTTTTTTCAATTAATTTTTTCTTTTTTACTGTACAATATTGTATTGGTTTCGCTGTACATCAACATGAATCTGCCACGGGTGTACACATGTTCCTAATCCTGAACCCCTCTCCCACCTCCCTCCCCCTACCATCTATGATTGTTTCTTTCCTGCTGTGTATGGACCACATTTTCTTGTTTCTTTCCGTGCCTCATAATTTTAAAATGGAAACAGCATTTTGAATACTATAATGTGGTGACTCTAGAAGAAAGATTCCCTATCTTCCTTCAGATTTGTTGTTTCTACTTGTTTTAGTTGTTGACTTCCTAGTGACTTTTCTGAACCAGTTTTTAAAAGTGCATCTTTTGGTCATTTGTGACCACTGAAGTTTCTGTTCTGTTAGTGCAGTGGTCAGTTAATGCTTGGATATGGATTTCCTTAAATGTTTAGGAACAAAGTAGCTCCCCATTTTTGCACATGGGCTCTCTATGTTGGGGCACTCTCTATGTTCCCATACTCAGCCAGGCAGTTCACAGCTCTGCCTTAGTGTTCGTTTCCTGTCTGTACAGAGTCAAGGTCAGCCAGAGCTGAGAACGTAAAGCCTTCTAAGGTGTTTCCTGAGCATGTGCACAGTCCTGTTTATGTGTAAGACCTTCTAGATGGTCAGGAATATGTTGGAGCCTTTCAAAGTCCTTATTCCCCAATGTGTATCATTTCCCAGCCTTTCCTCCAAGTTTTTTAGTTAATATAGTTATTTTTTAAAATAAATTTTTATTTTTTAGTTTGTTTTGCTTTACAATACTGTATTCATTTTGCTATACATTGACATGAATCAGCCACGAGTATATATGAGCTCCCAATCCTGGCCCCCCTCCCCCCTCCCACTCCACACCATCTCTCTGGATCATCCCCGTGCATCAGTCCCAAGCANCCTTGCCCATTGGATTTCTGCCACGTGACCGTTTCACGGGTGGGATTCCCACGCTGGCTCCCGGCAGAATGGCACTGGCTAACTGCTCACGAAGCCATCCCTATGCTTTCAAAATGCACTAAGCGTGAAGAGGAATTGAAGTTTCACTGAGATGGTAGGTATACCCACACATGCCTTGGGTTCACATGCTTCCAACTATGACTTCACTCCTTTTTCTTTCTGTCCTCTGACTTCTTCATTACAATTATTTTCAAGTTCAGTGATTGTTTTCTTCTTCCTGCTCAAACCTGCTGGTGAATGCTTCCAATGCCTATTTCGAATGTACTTCTCAGTTGCAGGATATCTATTTGGTTCCTTTTATTACTTTCTCTTTAACGATATTCTCTTTTGTTCACACATAATTTTCCTCACTTCCTGAAGCTTTTAGGCCACGTTTTCCTTTAGTTTTTTGAACACATTTAAGGCAGCTGTTTTCAAGTCTCCATCTACTAAATCCAATCTTTGGACTTCCTCCAGAATGGCTTCTATTTATTTTGTTTCTTTGAATAGCAGTACCTTTCTGATTCATCTTATTTCAAGACTGAGCAACTGAATATTGTAATGACTCTGAAAATCAGTCTCTCCCTTCCCCGGGATCTCCTGGTTTTGTTGTTGTTGTTGTTGTTGCATTTGTCTTGTCCATAGTTGAATTGCTACAGGAATCCATTTGTTTAGGAGTTTACCTATTTTCACAGAGACTGTATTCCTTATTATTCAGTTAGTTAAAAAGTAACCGTGGTTTCAGATGGTGAATCAAATCATTATAACTAGGCTCAAACACATCTTTATTAATCAAAATAGGAACTATTAGAATCAACACATTTTTGCCAATAAGTTTGATTATTCTTGTAGCATAAAATCCATGCTTCAGGATTTGATGGACTCTTGGTCTGTGTCCTGCTGTTTGTGGAAACCTTTTCCCTGCAAAAAGTTGTCAAGATGCTTCAAGAAGTATTAGTCATTTGGTGAGAAGTCAGGTGAACATGGCGGATGAGGCAAAACTTTGTAGCCCAATTCATTCAACTTTTGAAGTGTTGGTTGTGCGACATGTGGCCAGCAGTTGTTGTGGAGAAGAATTGGGCCCTTTATGTTGACCAGTGCTGGCTGGAGGTGTTCCAGTTTTCACAGCATCTCATCAATTTTCTAAGCATACTTCTCAGATGTAATGGTTTCACTGGGATTCAGAAAGCTGTAGGGGATCAGATAGGCAGCAAACCACTAAACAGTGCCCTTGACCTTTTTTTGGTACAATTCTGGCTTTGAGATGTGCTTTGAGAATT
Source organism: Neotragus moschatus (assembly GCA_006410615.1). Taxonomy (NCBI): domain Eukaryota; kingdom Metazoa; phylum Chordata; class Mammalia; order Artiodactyla; family Bovidae; genus Neotragus; species Neotragus moschatus. The sequence continues at coordinate 339,083 of SJYA01003210.1, forward strand.
CTTCTCTGCCCAATCACTGAGCTGGTCATTTCCAGTTGTCATATAAAATCCACTTTCCATTGCATGTCACAATTCTAATGAGAAATGGTTTCTTGTTGCATAGAATGAGAGAAGACACTTCAAAATGAGAATTTTTTGATTTTTGGTCAGCTCATGAGGCACCCATTTATTCAGTTTCCTCATCTTTCCAATTTTCTTCAAATGTCAAATGACTATAGAATGGTTGAAGTTGAGTTCTTTGGCAACTTCTTGTGTAGTTGTAAGAGGATCAGCTTAGATGATGGCTCTCAATTGGCTGCTGTCAACTTCCGATAACCAGCCACTGCACTCCCCCATCTTCAAGTCTCTCATCTCCTTTGCAAAACTTCTTGAACTACCACTTTACTGTACATTCATTAGAAGTTCATGGGCCAAATGCATTATTGATGTTGCGAGTTGTCTCCACTGCTCAATGGCCCATTTTTAACTCAGTGAAGAAAACCACTCAGATTTGCTTTTTGTCTAATATAATTTCCCTAGTCTAAAATAAATATAAAATAAACAGCAAGTAATAAGTCATTAGCAAAAAGAAAAACAAAGTGAGAAATGTGCATTAAAATGATGTATAACATAATTACATTTAAGAATATATTCCAATATCAAATAGCAAATTTCAAAAATGGAAAACCAAAATTAATGTTGCACCAACCTAATATGTTTAGTCACTGAAATCTCTGCTCCTGAGCTGTGTTCAGAAACTTTTTAGACCAACACAATTTCCTTAAATGCCAGGAACTGGGAGAGGGGGAAAATAGGGGACAGTACGCTATATACTAGGTCCCTAACACTTAGCCATGCTTGTGCAAGTCCTAGGGATCATCCCCAGTGAATGTTTACTGTGTTCTCAGGGCTCTGTGAGCAAAAATCTTGCTCTGAGCTTGCCTTAAATTGCCCAGTGAATCTCTCTCTTCAGTTTTCCCTCTTTGTTTCAGGTTGTCACATGTGTGTGTGTGTGTGTGTGTGCCTGTGTGTGAACTATGATCTTTTGCCCCCGATTGTCTCATATCTCTGAATTCTTTTTAACCAATGTCTACCTTCCTTCTGCCTACATAGAATTCTAATTCTGAGTTAGGTGAAACAGAGGTAAGTGCCTTAATTCAGTCCTTCAGGTAGTCTCAGACAGAACAAACATGCAAAATAATTTGTAGACAGAAGGTTTGCTCTTCTCTCTTGGAACCAAGGACCATGGCTTCATACTGGGAACAGGGACTGACATCTTTTAAGACTGCCACCGAGCTATAGTTGGTGTGGGATGAAGGCAAGTAACACTGCCACAGAGCTTCCCTACTATTTTGATGTTGCCTTTTTCTTTATTCACAATTAACTTGGTTGCCATAAGTCTTTAACACTTTCCAAAATTCTGACAAAGTTGGTTCTAACAGTCTCTGCTTGTTTTCTGATATTCTGTGGAAGCAAAGAAACTTGGAACTGCTTACTAAACTGTTTGCTGACGTCAAGCTGCCTGAGTTCTAACAGTCCCTCCTGGAGATTCAGATACAGTCTAAAGTTGGAGAGACAACCTAAAAAGACACTAAATTAGAAACTAACTATTGACCCTATCTTATGAGATCCTTACAGAGACCAAGATGAAACTCTAATCTAGACCATCAATACATGTCACCTATGTCAGTGCATTCAAATTTGAGTCTTCAAACCTGCAGATCAAAACCAGTGAGAAAGCCTTTAAAAAAACCTATAAATTCCCAAACCAAAGGGCAGTCCCAAGATGGCAGAGGAACAGGATGGGGCAACCACTTTCTCCCCCACAAACTGATCAAAAGATCAGTTGAATGTTGAGCAACTTCCACAAAACAACTTCTGAACTGACCCCGAACTGCCTACAACAGCTCCATAGAAATTCCTAGATATATTTTCACTATCACTTTTTAATTTTAAAAAATAGTTCTTTATTACTCCTTTGACTTTCATTTTAATAGCCTACCTTCCAAAAACACTATTTTTAAAATAAATTCCATATTGTTTTTTAATTTCTGAGATTGGTTTTGTTTTGTATTTTTTATATTGTATTTTTGAGCATCTAACCTCTATTCTAGGTGTTTAATCTCTGCTTTTTGATATCTGTTATCAATTTTGTACCATTAATAATCTAACCTTCAGTATCCATTTTCACTTAGAGATTTGATTACTGGCTTGACTGCTGTCTTCCCTTTTGACTCTCCCTTTTCTCCTCCAAGTCACCTCTGTCTACTTCATGCTTCTTCTCTATATAACTCTGTGAATCTCTCTGGGTGTTCCAGGCTGAGACCAGTACTTATAAATTTGATCACTGGCTAGATTGCTCTCCCCCCTTTTGACTCTCCCTTTTCTCTTCCTGGTCATCTCTATATTCCCCTTCCTTCTTCTCTAGTCTGCATAACTCTGTAAATCTCGCTGGGTATTCCTGGCTGTGGATAATTGTTTCACCATTAACCTAGGTGTTTTATCTTTTGTGCTTTTATGGATGGAGAAGTCTGAGGACTGAAAGCCAGAGGCAGAAGGCTTAACTCCAGAACTTTAGGACATCAGAGAACTCCTGACTCCAGGGAACACTAATAAGCAAGAGCTCACCCAAAAGTCTCCATGCTGCTGCTAAGTCACTTCAGTCGTGTCTGACTCTGTGCGACCCCAGAGACCACAGCCAACCAGGCTCTGCCGTCCCTGGGATTCTCCAGGCAAGAACACTGGAGTGGGTTGCCATTTCCTTCTCCAATGCATGAAAGTGAAAAGTGAAGGTGAAATCGCTCAGTCATATCTGACTCCTAATGAGCCATGGACTGCAGCCTACCAGGCTCCTCCATCCATGGGATTTGTCAAGCAAGAGTACTGGAGTGGGTTGCCATTGACTTCTCCAAAAAGTCTCCATACTTACATTGAAACCAAGCTCCACCCGAGAGCAGCAAGTCCCAGTGCAAGACACATTACACTAATTCTCCAGCAAAACAGGAACACAACCTTGAACATTAAAAGACAGGTGCCCAAAGCCATGCCAAACCCATAAACACCCAAAAACTCACTACTGGACACTTCATTGCACTCCAGAGAGAAGAGATCCAGCTCCATCCACCAGAACACAGATGCAAGTTCTCCCAGCCAGGAAACCTTGACAAGCCACTGGTCCAACCCCACCCACAGGGAGCAGACTCCACAATTAAGAGGAATTATGAACATCCAGCCTGAAGAAAGGGCATCCCAAACACAGCAATCTAAACAAAATGAAAAGGCAGAGAAATACTCAGCAGGTGAAGGAACATGATAAAAACCCACAAAACCAAACAAAAGATGAGATAGGGGCTCTACCTGAAAAAGTTTTCAGAATAATGATAGTAAAAATGATCCAAAATCTTGAAAACAAATGGAGATACAGATAAATAGACTGGAGGCAAGTAATGAGAAGATGCAATAAATGCTTAACAAGGACCTCGAAGAAATAAAGAAGAATTGATCAACAGTGAACATTTATAATTGAGATTAAAAGCACTCTGGAAGGAACCAACAGTTGTAACTAAGGCAGAAGGGAGGATAAGTGAGGTGGAAGATAGAATGGTGGAAATAAATGAAGCAGAGAGGAAAAAAGAAAGAAATGAGGACAACTTCAGAGACCTCTGGGGAAATGTTAAATGCCCCAATATTTGCATCATACATGTCTCAGAGGAAGAAGACAAAAAGAAAGGGCATGAGAAAATACTTGAAGAGATAATAGTTGAAAACTTCCCTAAAATGAGGAAGGGAATATCTACCCAAGCCTAAGAAACCCAGAGAGGCCCCAAACAGGATAAACCCAAGGCAAAACACCCAAAGTCACATATTAATCAAACCAACAAAGATCAAACAAAAAGAGAAAATATTAAAAGAAGCAAGAGAAAAGCATCAAATAACACACAAAGGGATCCCCAACAGCTGATCTATCAATAGAAACTCCTCAGGCCAGAAGGGAAATGACTGGACATACTTAAAGTGATGAAAGAGAAAAATCTACAGCCAAGATTACTCTACCCAACAAGGATCTCATGCAGATATGAAGGAGAAAACAAAAGCTTTACAGAAAAGCAAAAGCTGAGAGAATTCAATACCACCAACCTAGCTCTTCAACAAATACTAAAGGATCTTCTCTAGACAGGAAACACAGAAAAGGTTTATAAAAAAAAATGAACCTGAAACAGTAAATGGTAATGGGATCATACTTATCAATAATTACCTTAAATGTAAATGGGTTAATGCTCCAACCAAAAGACAAAGACTGACCAAGTGGATACAAAAATAAGACCCCTATATATGCAGTCTACAGGAGACCCACCTCAAACCTAGGGACATATACAGACTGAAAGTGAGAGGCTGGAAAGATATTTCATGGAAATGGAGATGAAAGGAAAGCAGGAGTAGCAATACTCGGATAAATAGACTTTAAAATAAAGACCATGATAAGAGAGAAAGAAGGACACATAATGATCAAAGGATCAATCCAAGAAGAAGATATAATGATTATAAATATATATGCATCAATGCAGGAGTACCTCAATACATAAAACAAATGCTAACAAGTATGAAAGGGGAAATTAACAGTAAAAGAACAATAGTAGGGGACTTTAATACCCCACTAACACCTATGGATAGGTGAACCAAAGAGAAAATTAGCAGGGAAACACAAGTTAAATGATACAATGGACCAGTTAGACCTAATTTATATCTACAGGGCATTTCGCCCAAAAACAATGCATTTCACCTTTTTCTGAAGTGCACACAGAACATTATACACTGTTCCAGGATAGATTATATCATAAATATGACATAAATCACTGCAAGATCCTCTATGACCCACCTTCCAGAGTAATGGAAGCAAAAACACAAATAAACAAATGAGACCCAATTAAACTTACAAACTTTTTCACAACGAAGGAAACTATAAGCAAGGTGAAAAGACACCCTTCAGAATGGGAGGAAATGAAAGCAAATGAAACAACTGACAGAGAATCTCAAAAATCTACAAACCGCTAATGCAGCTCAATACCAGAAAAATAAATGACCAAATCAAAAAGTGGGCCAAAGATCTAAACAGACATTTCTTCAAAGAAGACACACAGATAGCTAACAAACACATGAAAAGGTGCTCAACATCACTCATTATCAGAGAAATGCAAATCAAAACCACAATGAGGTACCATCCCATGCTAGTCAGAATGACTGCCATCAAAAAGTCTACAAACAATAAATGCTGCAGAGGGTGTAGAGAAAAGGTACCATCTTACATTGTTGGTAGGAATTCAATCTAGTACAGCCACAATGGAGAACCATGTAGAAATTCCTTAAAAAACTAGAAACAGAACTGCCATACGACCCTGAAATCCCACTGCTGGGCATACACACCGAGGAAACCAGAATCAAAAGAGACATGTACCCCAGTGTTCATTGCAGCACTGTTTATAATAGCCAGGACATGGGAGCAACCTAGATGTCCATCAGCAGATGAATGGATAAGAAAGCTGTGGTACATATACACAATGGAAAATTACTCATCTATTTAAACTGACTCATGCATTTGAGTCAGTTCTATGAGGTGGATGAAACTGAAGCCTATTTACAGAGTGAACACCAATACAGTATATTAACGCATCTATATGGAGTTTAGAAAGATGGTAACAACCAAACCCTATATGCAAGACAGTAAAAGAGACACAGATGTAAAGAACAGACTTTTGAACTATGTGGGAGAAGGTGAGGGTGGGATGATATGAGAGAATAGCATTGAAACCTGTATATAACTATATGTAAAATACATGACCAGTGCAAGTTTCATGCATGAAGCGTGCACCCAAAGCTGGTGCTCTGGGACTACCCGGAGGGCTAGGGTGGGGAGGGAGGTGGGAGAGGGGTTCAGGATAGGGGGATATATGTGCATCCATAGCTGATTCATGTCAACGTATGGCAAAAACAAGCACAATATTGCAAAGTAATTAAGCTCCAATTAAAACAAAATATTTTTTTAATTTAAATAAATAAATAGATTCCCAAACCCTATACTTCAGATTCTCAACACAGGAATTTGAATATTAAAGTCTCCCTCACATGATTCTGACTCTTTTCAGTACTGGGAAATAGCTGCTGCCCTTCGTTACATATCCAAAGTCCCTAAGAAAAGTGTAGGTTCACCAGCAGTTATCTAGCAACAAAACAAGAAACAGCATTAAATGAGAGCTAGTTTGGAGCAGAGACACTTTGGCAAATTTCTGTTGATTCTTGGACACATGGAAAAATCATAGAACATGAAAAAAATCACACATATGTATATAGACAAATGTACTTACTTTTACACATGTGTGAATTATCACTGTAAAAATTATGTCACTTTATTTTGAATATTTATGATGCACAAAAGGGTTGAAACCAACCTACAGCAAATATCTGTGAATTTGCCACCCACCTTAAGTAAAACATTATCACTATAGTTGAAGCCTTCTGGATACCCATCCCTAATAAAATCCCATTTCTTCTTCTTAGAAGTTAAACTAGTCTGAATTTAAGCCTATCATTCCCATGTCTTTATCTTTTCACACATCAGTTCAGTTTAGTTGCTCAGTCATGTCCGACTCTTTGCAATCCCATGGACTGCAACACACCAGGCTTCCCTGTCCATCACCAACTCTCGGAGCTTACTCAAACTCATGCCCATTGAGTCAGTAATGCCATCCAACCATGAATGTATAAATAAGCAATATATAGGATTGTTTTGCATTTTTAAACATGTAAATGGTTTAACACTATAATTTTCTTCCACACCTTGCTTTTTCATTCAACAGTATGTTTGCAATTCATCAATTTTTATTCAATTTCTAAGATTTTAATGTTTACCACAATTTAAATATTCTAATGATGGACAGCTTGGTTTGTCTAAGTTTTTTAAATTGAAAAAAAACAAATGCTCCTGTGATAATGCTTGTACATATCTCCTTGGGTACATGAGTTTCTTTAATAGAGAAACATGGAAAGAAGAGTTTGTTCAGGATTTATACCTAGAAGTTGGGTTCCTGTGTCATAAGTTATGCATATCTTCAATTTTATAAAAAATCTCCCCAATTGCTCTCCCTAGCTGTTCTACCAGTTTAAATTTCCACTACAGTGAACACATGACAACTATTTCCTTCACACTTAACACTGTTGGTTTGGGTGGTTTTTTTTTTTTTTTCTTTTTGTTAGAATGATGGCTAAGAAACGTGCGTGTGTGCTCTGGCACAGCCCACTCTTTGAGACCTCATAAACTGTAGCCGGCCAGGCTCCTCTCTCCATGGGGTTTTCCAGGCAAGAGTATCGGAATGAGTTGCCATTTCCTACTCCAGGGGATCTTCAGAACCAGGGATCTAAACCACATCTCCTACATTGACAGGCAGATTCTGTACCACTTTGTCACCTGGGAATCCCAGCTAAGAAACAGTATCTCCTAATGGTTCCAATTTGCATTTCCAAGACAACCACTGAAATGGAATTCCTTTTAATACATCCGTCCATTTGCTTCCACTTCGGGGGACTGCCTTTTATACATATTTTGATAGACTTTTTATTGACTTATGAGAGTCTTGATTTGTAGCATATTTCTTTAATGAATATTATTCAATATTTCTTTGCTAACTGATCATTGTTGCCAAGATTATCTTTCATGAACAGATCTTTTTATTCTATATATTAAACATCAATATTTCCTTTACTGCTTCTGTATTTTTTGATCTTAAATTGTTCTCTACTCTGAGAACATAAAGATTTGCTTCTATTTGTCTTCTAAAAACTTTTAAAGTTTTAACGTTTAGGTATTTAAGTTAATTCTAAATGTTGTTTTTTTGGATATGGTATGCAAATAAATATTTAAGGCTTTTCCTGTCACTATACACAAAAAATCATATTAATTTATATATATATATGAAATATTTAGTTAATTGAGTTTCCTAAACATTTATCAATGAATAAATGTATCTCATGTATCAGACATGCCATTTCATGTTTCCAAGTTGCCATATATAAAGAACAGTATCTTTCTGACTTCTCCATCTGTTCTATTGACTCATATGCCAACTCTTGCACTATAAGATTCCTATGAGTTTATTATAAGCCTTTACATCTAAAAGAGCAAGTCCCTCTTCCTTTTTCTTCTTCAGAATTGTCTTCATTATTCTTGTTCTTTAATCCTCCATAGGGCTCCCCTGGTGGCTCAGAAAGTAAAGAATCTTTACTGCCTGCAGTGTAGGAGACCCAGTTTGATCCCTGAGTCAGGAAGATTCCCTGGAGAAGAGAATGGCTACCCACTCCAGTATCCTCATCTGGAGAATTCCGCGGACAGAGGAGCCTCCTATGTTACAGTCCACGGGATCGCAGAGTCGGACACAACTGAGAAACTAACACTTTCACTTTTCTTCTTTCTTCAATCGTCTACATAAATTTTAAAATCAGCTTATAGATTCCATCCAAAAAGAAAATCCTGTTGGAAATTTGTTACAAGTTAACTGAATCTACAGATCAGTTTGGGAAGAATTGCATTTACTATTTAAAACCTTCTTCTCCAGGAACATGGTATATCTCTTCCAATTTAGATGTTCTCTAATATAGTTTATAATAGAATTTTATAATTTGCTTCATAACTGTCATGGATATATTTGATTTTATTTGTTAAGTACATATACATTTATTATAAGCAAAATATTATATCTAACTGCATTTCTGTTGTTCCTGCTGCAAATTTCATTCAGTAATGCAGCTGACTTTCTTTTTTGATTTTGTATTTACCCAAATAAAGAAAAACTTTTGTTCGTACACAAAGAGTATCCAAAAAACCCAACAGAAGTGTCCAGTCTTTCTGAACTCTCTTGGCAACTGTAATAATTCATGAATCCAATTTTTGTAGACTATGACATACTTTGTGAATAAGTATATTTTTCATAATCCTAAAGGTTTTAACTTACTTTCCTGGTAAGGACCTACAGTAAAGTGTTGAAAAGAAACATGGTAATAGAGATTCCTACATGATTTCTGACTTCAGCAGGAATCTTCTTAATATTTAAACCATAAGTGTGATGTTTGTATGTATGTTTTCTTCATGTACTTTTTATCAGCTTAACGTTTTCTTCTACTCTGATTTTGCTAAGAATTTTTTTTTGTCATGAATCAGTATTAAGTTTTATGTAGTGTTTTTTTCTGCCTCTTGAGAACCACAGAAATGAACAAATATTCTGATGATGAAAACAGATTTACATTATTGATTGAAATAACCAATATGCGCTTGCTCGCTCTCTCTCTCTCTCTCTCTCTCTCTACACAGAGAGAGAGATACACTCAGTTTGCTAATATTTTGTTTAAACATGTTAATCTTTGTTCAAAAGGAAATTAGCTTGTACAATATCTTGTGTAGTCCTTGTCTAGTTTATACATCCAAGTAACTCTATCCTCATAAAATGAGATGGGTAGTGTTTTCATTTATTTTCTCCTCTGGAAGAGTTTATATAACACAAGAGATGTTTCCTTGGGTGTAATATAGCTCCCTTGTATAACTGTCTGAACCCAGTGCTTATTTGGTGGAAAGACATCGTAACTGCAAAAATGGTCACAGGCCTTGCTCTTTGCTGGTTCCATGCTCTGTGTAATGAGAATTTGTAGCATATCTCATCAAAAGGCAGAGTCTATTTCCCATACTCTTAAATCTGGCCTTTTAACTTGCTTTGGCCAGTAAAATGCAGAAAATTAATGTGCAAGTTTCAAGTGCAGGCTTCAAAAGGCCATTCAAAGTTTTGCTCTAGCTCTGGAAACCCTTATCAGCAATCATGTTAAGAAAACTGGGCTAGACTATAGCATGTAGCAGAGATAAACCAAACGAAACATTCTGGAACAGTCAGCCCCTAGAAAACCTAGCAGCTGACCAAAGATGCCAAAAGTGAACTCAATGAGAATGTAAGAACCAGTTGACAAAGCCCAGCCCAAATTGCCAATGCACAAAATTCTGAACTGCACAAATAGTTGCTGTTTCAAGCTGCTAAGCTTCGATCTGTTATGCATCAAAAGCTAACTGATACAATATACAGATTTTAAACCATACATTTTTTATGATGTTAATGATTCCAAGCCTGTCTGGGTTTTTCATTTCTTAAATCCATTTTAATCATGTATATATTAAGGAATTATTATTTTTCTCTAGTTTTCTATTTCGTTGGCACAAAACTGTTAATAATTACTATTGGTTTTATTTTCATAGTATTTTTTGTGTGCATTTGTTATTCACATTGGTTTTTATATCTTCTCCCATTTTCTTCTTGCTCAAACTTCCAGATGTTTAGCCTGAGTTATTCTTTTCTAAAAAGGTTAGCTTTTTCTCTCCAGCTATTATTAAGATCTTCTCTGTGTCCTTGGGTGTTCTGCTACTCTGCCAATATATTTAGACTCAGCTTTCTAACTATCCTCATTTGTGTAACAGATTATCAAAATGATCCAAACTCCTTCCATTCCTTGTATCCATATCCTTGCAATGTTGTACTGCAGAATAGTTCAAGAGATGAAGTCTATTTATTTACCCCTTGCTACTAGATTTGGTCATATGACTTTTTTGGGTAATAAATTATTAGCAAATGTGATCAAGCAGAGCCTTAAAATGCACTAGAATTCTAAGGCTTCCTCTATTCTTTTTGAAATTTTAAAATTTCCATGTGAATAAGCTGGAGTAGACTCCACCTGGGGGAGAACAGCAGTACACCAGTCAACAGTCAGCCTACCACCAGAGTTGTAAAGAAGATATCTATTGACCAACCAACTGATCACAGATACATCAGAGAGCTCAGTAGATTACCAGCATACCCCAACTAAACCAGAAAGATCATCCCATCAACCTAAAGAATTATGAACTGAATAAAATGACTTGTTTAAGCTTCTAGGTTTTCTGAGTGACTTTTTATAGACAGCAAGAGCTTACACTTTGATTGTACTGTGTTTTCTGTAAAAAGAGTTGATGTCTTACCAACTTTGCAATACCCTTAATCATCACATTTTTGTTGAGGTTCAGTTGCTAAGTTCTCTCTGACTTGGCGATCCCATTGACTACAGAACATCAGGCTTCCTTGACCTTCACCATCTCCCGGAGCTTTCTCAAACTCATGTCCACTGAGTCCATGATGCCATCTAACATCTCATCTTCTACAGTGCCTTCTTCTCCTGCCCTCAGTCTTTCCCATCATCAGGGTCTTTTCCAGTGAGTAATCTATTCTCAACAGGAGGCCAAAGGATTGGAGCTTCAGCATCAGTTCTTCTGGTGAATATTCAGGGTTGATTTCCTTTAGGATTGACTGGTTTGATCTACTTTCAGTACAGGGGACTCTCACAAGTCTTCTCCAGAACAATTCAAAAGCAGCAATTCTTTAGCGCTCAACCTTCTTGATGGTCCAGTGCTCACATTCATACATGACTACTGGAAAAACCATACTTTGTTGGCGAAGTAATGCCTCTACTTTTTAATATGTTGTCTAGATTTGTCATAGCTTTTCGTCCAAAGAGGAAGTGTCTAGTGTGTATATGTGTATATATACTTCCATAAATATTTGAAAACTCCAAAAGATAATGGGAGGAAAGAGTTATGGGCACTATTAGAAGTATGATGAATCATGCATAGAGAGAGGAAAACAACAGAATGAGAAAGACTAGAGATATCAAGAAAATTGGAGATACCAAAGGAACATTTCATGCAAAGATGGGCACAATAAAGGACAGAAACTGCCAAGACATAACAGAAGCACAAGAGACTAAGAAGCAGTGGCAAGATTCTACTAAAAATACACAAAAAAGTTCTTAGTCACCTGGATAACCATGATGGTGTGGTCACCCACCTAGGGGCAGACATCCTGGAATGCAAATTCAAGTGGGTCTAGGAAGCATTGTGTGTGCTTAGTTGCTCAGCCAATTCCAACTTTTTGTGACCCTTTGGACTGTAGTCTGCCAGGCTCCTATGTCCATAGGATTTTTCAGGCAAGAAATAGTGGATTGGGTTGCCATTTCCCTCTCCAGGGGATCTTTCTGACCAGGGATTGAACCTGTGTCTTCTGTGTCTCCTGCACTGTAGGCAGTCTTTACCCACTGAGCCATCAAGGAACTCATTACTATGAACAAAGCTAAGGGAGGTGGTGGAACTCCAGCTGGCCTATTTTAAATCCTAAGAATGATGCTGTTTTGAAATGCTGTACTCAACATGACAGCAAATTTGGAAAACTCAGCAATGGCCACAGGACTGGAAAAAGTCAGGTTTTATACCAACCCCAAAGAACGGCAATGCCAAAGAATGTTCAAACTACCATACAATCACACTCATTTCACATGCTATAGCATGGTAATGCTCAAAATCCCTCAAGTTAGGCTTCAACAGTACATGAACTGAGGGCTTCTAGATGTACAAACTGGATTTTAAAAAGGCAGAGGAACCAGAGACCAAATTGTCAACGTTTGCTGTATCATACAAAAAGCAAGATAATTCAAGAAAAATACCTACTTCTGCTTTATTCACTATGCCAAAGCCTTTGACCATGTGGATCACAACTATGGACAATCTCTAAAGAAATGGGAATACCAGACCATCTCCTGAGAAATCTGTACGCAAATTAAGAAACAACAGTTACTAGACTACTTCTGCCTATCCTTTCACTGAAGGGGTAGTCTTTAGTATCATGGCTTTATTTCACAAGTTTCTGTCCTAATTTTTAATCTTGCATGGAATCCAAGCCATTCTCCATATCCCACACAGAATGTTGAAATTTAAGACTCTAAATGGAACTTTATATATTGCTAATAAGAGTCTAATATAGCCACTTTGAAAAGTATATTGGCATTTTTTGATGATGTTAAACATACATTTAATATTGTTGTTGCTGTTTAGTACATAAGTCATGTCTAATTCTTCTCAGCCCATGGACTGTAGCCCACCAGGCTCCTCTGTCCATGGATTTCCCAGGCAAGAATACTGGAGTGGGTTGCCATTTCCTTCTCCAGGGGATCTTCCCAACCCAGGCATCAAAACTACATCTCTTGCATTGGCAGGCTGATTCTTTACCACTGAGCCACCAGGGAAGCCCTACCCTTAAGATACAGGCCAGCAATTCCACTCCAACATATTTACCCAAATGAAAATGAAAACTTTTTCTTTCATAAATAGCCTGTATGCAAAAGTTTTAGTAGCTTTATTCATAAATACTCAGAGCAACCTAAATTCTCATGAACTGACAAATTATAGTACATGCTATAATATAGTACATACTATATAGAATTATATAATACATACAAATTATAGTACATACTATATAGAATTGGAATGCAACTCAGCAATAGAAAAGAATGAACCTTGATACACACAATAGCAGGGGTGAATCTCAACATATATATATACACATATAAATGATTCCATTTATAACACATTCTGGGAAGGGCAACATTCTAGAAGACAACAAATCACTGATTCCTAGAGATTTAGGATAAGGAGAAGACTTGAACAAAGTGCAGTATAGTGGAATTTCTGGAGGTTATCAATAATCCTTTACCCTGATTATGATGGTATACATGACTGTACAAAATTCCTAAAACCCAGAGAACCATAAATTTAAAGGGAAATTTATTTTATATGAATTATACCACAATTTTCAAAAAAGGAAAAGGGAAAAAAAGCCCAGGATCAAATGGTTTCACTGGTCTCCCAAACATTTAAAGAAGAGTTAATGCCAGTCCTTCTCAAATTTTCAAGAAAAGTTAGAGGCAGAAACATGCTTAAACTTATTTTTCAAGGTTAGTATTACCCTGATACCAAAGCCAGAAAAGAACACTACAGAAAAAGAAATCTATACACCAATATCCTCAATAAACATAGATGCTAGTGGGGTGGTCCTAAAGATGGCAGAGGAATAGGACAGGGAGACCACTTTCTCCCCCACAAAATCATCAAAAGATCAGCTGAAAGCTGAGCAACTTCCAAAAAACAACTTCTGAATGGTAGCGGAGGACACCAGGCACCCAGAAAGGCAGCCCGTTCTCTTCAATAGGAGGTAGGACAAAATATAAAAGACAAAGAGAGAGACAAAGAGTTAGGGACAGAGACCCATCCTGGGGAGGAAGACGTGAAGTAGGAGAAGTTTCCAAACACCAGGGAACCCTCTCACCAATGGGTCTGTGGGGAGTTTTGGAATCCCAAAAGGCAACATAACAGAGAGAGGAAAAAAAAAAAAAAAAAACCCCACAGAATACGTGCCTTAACCAAAATTCCAAACAGAGAAATACTCCAGACACTTACATCTGCCACCAGCAAGTGGGGTCGGTGCGGGTTGCATGCTTAGGGTAAGGACCAGGCCTGAATGCCCTAAAGACTATCTGAAGGAGCTAAGGTGAGATAGCAACCCAAACTGTGGGATAGCCTGAGAGAGGCAAAAATGAAAACAGAGAGAGAACTTTCCTGTGAAAAGTTCTAACNCACTTACATCTGCCACCAGCAAGTGGGGTCGGTGCGGGTTGCATGCTTAGGGTAAGGACCAGGCCTGAATGCCCTAAAGACTATCTGAAGGAGCTAAGGTGAGATAGCAACCCAAACTGTGGGATAGCCTGAGAGAGGCAAAAATGAAAACAGAGAGAGAACTTTCCTGTGAAAAGTTCTAACCCAAGGCAGAGCCTGGCCAGCTCAAGGAACAAAGGACTGAGCGAATACCAAAGGAGAGCTAGCCAGCCATGGACTGGCCCATTCCCCTGTGGACAACATCCAGAGCCGGAACACAAGAGGCAATCTCAGCCCCAGAGATGGCATCCTCCACCAAACTGGGAGCAGACTCCCAGTTGCTAACCAAGTCTTCCGGGATCCTAGACGGCTGACATCTGCCAGGAGGGTCGCAGCCTGAGATCAGCCCCCCAGAGGAGACACACAGCACTCCTAGATGCCACTCTTGCTATGCACCCAGGAAACCAAGCAGCTGGGAACAGGGGTGATAAGACACACTGTACACCTGGGACAGTGTGCTTGCCAAGCACCTGGTCGCCTGAGCTCCTCAGGCCTGGTAAGGGCACAAAACGCAGGCCCAACCGAGTCTGTGCCTTTGTGGAGTACCTGAGAACCTGAACAGCTTAGACCTAGAAAGTGCACACAACCCAGGGCCCGCTTTGGACAGTTCCCCTTCAGAGCAACCTGGAGCCTGAGCAGTGTAGCCTAGAAAAGCACATACCCTGTGAGCTGGGGCAAACCCAGTGTGGTCCAGACACTGCGAGCACTCCCCGAACATGCCAGGGATATTTGTTTGCACTGTTCCTCCCTCCCCACAGCACAACTGAACAAGTGAGCCTAAATAAGTGACCACCTTCACCCCATTGTGTCAGGACGGAAATTAGACACTGAAGAGACTAGCAAACAGAGGAAGCCAAAATAAACAAAGACGAGGGAGCCACTCTGGAAGTGACAGGTGCAACAGATTAAAACCCTAAGTAAACTGTGACTAAGCACTGGAAGGGGCCTAAAGACCTTGAAGAGGACAAGCTGGAACAAGGAACTATCTGAAACTGAACTGACCCCACACTGTCCTCAACAGCTGCAGAGAAACTCCTAGATATATTTTTACTATTATCACTTTTTTGTTTTTAAGTTCTTTATTACTCCTTTAATTTTCATTTTTATAACCTACTATTCAGTTCAGTTCAGTCACTCAGTCATGTCCAACTCTGCAACCCCATGAACTGCAGCACGCCAGGCCTCCCTGTCCATCATCAACTCTTGGAGTTCACTCAAACTCACGTTCATTGAGTCGGTGATGCCATCGAGCCATCTCATCCTCTGTTGTCCCCTTCTCCTCCTGCCCCCAATCCCTCACAGAATCAGGGTCTTTTCCAATGAGTCAACTCTTCACATCAGGTGGCCAAAGGATTGGAGTTTCAGCTTCAACATCAGTCCTTCCAATGAATATCCAGGACTGATCTCCATTAGGATGGACTGGTTGGATCTCCTTGCAGTCCAAGGGACTCTCAAGAATCTTCTCCAACACCACATTCAAAAGCATCAGTTCTTCGGTGCTCAGCTTTCTTCAAAGTCCAACTCTCACATCCATACATGACTACTGGAAAAACCATAGCCTTGACTAGACAGACCTTAGTCGGCAAAGTAATGTCTCTGCTTTTGAATATGCTATCTAGGTTGGTCATAACTTTCTTTCCAAGGAGTAAGCGTCTTTTAATTTCT
>SJYA01003210.1:359775-499424 GCA_006410615.1 Neotragus moschatus
GCTTCTCTTCTTTTCACAGCTATTTGTAAGGCCTCCCCAGACAGCCATTTTGCTCTTTTGCATTTTTTTCCCCATGGGGATGGTCTTGATCCTTATCTCCTGTACAATGTCACGAACCTCATTCCATAGTTCATCAGGCACTCTATCTATCAGATCTAGGCCCTTAAATCTATTTCTCACTTCCACTGTATAATCATAAGGGATTTGATTTAGGTCATACCTGAATGGTCTAGTGGTTTTCCCTACTTTTTTCAATTTAAGTCTGAATTTGGCAATAAGGAGCTCATGATCTGAGCCACAGTCAGCTCCTGGTCTTGTTTTTGTTGACTGTATAGTGTTTCTCCATCTTTGGCTGCAAAGGATATAATCAATCTGATTTTGATATTGACCATCTGGTGATGTCCATGTGTAGAGTCTTCTCTTGTGTTGTTGGAAGAGGGTGTTTGCTATGACCAGTGCATTTTCTTGGCAAAACTCTACTTTGCCCTGCTTCATTCCACATTCCAAGGCCAAATTTGCCTGTTACTCCAGGTGTTTCTTGACTTCCTACTTTTGCATTCCAGTCCCCTATAATGAAAAGGATATCTTTTTTGGGTGTTAGTTCTAAAAGGTCTTGTAGGTCTTCATAGAATTGCTCAACTTCAGCTTCTTCAGCATTACTGGTTGGGGCATAGAGTTGGATTACCATGATATGAATGTCTCACTTAGTCATGTCCAACTCTTTGTGACCCCATGGACTATACAGTCCGTGGAATTCTCCAGGCCAGCATACTGGAGTGGGTTTGAATGCTAAGATTTAAGCCACCTTTTTCACTCTCTTCTTTCATCTTCATCAACAGGATCTTCAGTTCCTTTTTGCTTTCTGCCATTAGGGTGATATCATCTGCATATCATGATTGATATTTCTCCTGGCAATGATATACTCTGCATATAAGTTAAATAAGCAGGGTGACAATATACAGCCTTGACCTACTCCTTTCCCAATTTGGAACCAGTCCGTTGTTCCATGTCCAGTTCTAACTGTTGCTTCTGACCTGCATACAGGTTTCTCAGGAGACAGGTAAAGAGGTCTGATATTCTCATCTCTTGAAGAATTTTCCACAGTTTGCTGTGATTCACACAGTCAAAGGCTTTAGCATAATCAATGAAGCAGAAGTAGATATTCTTCTGGAATTCTCTTGCTTTTTCTNTGTCCAGTTCTAACTGTTGCTTCTGACCTGCATACAGGTTTCTCAGGAGACAGGTAAAGAGGTCTGATATTCTCATCTCTTGAAGAATTTTCCACAGTTTGCTGTGATTCACACAGTCAAAGGCTTTAGCATAATCAATGAAGCAGAAGTAGATATTCTTCTGGAATTCTCTTGCTTTTTCTATGATCCAGTGGATGTTTTCAGTTTAATCTCTGGTTCTTCTGCCTTTTCTAAATCCATCTTGAACATCTGGAAGTTCTCTGTTCAAGTACTGTTGAAGCCTAACTTGGAGAATTTTGAGCATTACTTGGCTAGCATGTGAATGAGTGTAATCGTGTGGTAGTTCGAATATTCTTTGGCATTGCCCTTCTTTGAGATTGGAATGAAAACTGACCTTTTCCAATCTTGTGGCCACTGCTGAATTTAAAAACAAGTGTCAAATGGATCAAACTGTTTCTAAGTAACTTAACTGAATCCTAGAACAAAGGTCAAGAATATTTCTAAGAATAAGAAATATTTAGCACGCAAAGTAAAATGCAGGGCTTCCTTGGTGGTTCACTGGTAAAGTATTTGCCTACAATGCAGAGGAGGGAAGTTTGATGCCTGAGTTAGAAATATCCCCTGGAGAAGAAAATGGTAATCCACTTCGGTATTCTTCCCTGGGAAATCCCATGGACAGAGGAGCCTGGGGAGTTACAAGTCCATGGGGTCACAAGAGTTGGACATGACTTAGCAACCAAACAAGAAACAAAAGAAAAGGTAAAATACACAGTATCTGGCATCCAATCAAAATTATGTAGACATGCCAAGAAGCAGGTATAACTTATAAAGAGGAGAAAATGTGTAAATAGAAACTAACCCAGAAATCCAACAGATAATAGAATTAGTAGACCAGGACAGAAACAGAATATTAAAGCTATATTCCATATATTCAAGGATATAATAGAAAGATTAGACATACAGAGTCTGGAAATATTTTAAAAAGCCAAACTGAATTTTTAGAAGTAAGAAAATGCCCAAGATGAATTTAAAAAAAAAAAAAAAAAAAAAAAAAACCTCAATGGATTAGCAACAGATTTAGATAATGCAAAGGGAAAGATCAGCTTTGGAGACATAGCAGTAGAAACTATCCAAAATGAAATACAGAGAAAACATACTGAAAGGATATGAATAGCGCCTGTTAGAGAACCCTGAGTCACTTCAGGAAGCCTAATGTGTGAGTAATTTGGAGACTCTCAAAGAAGAGGAAAAGAAGGGGACTGAAATGTATTTTAAAAAATAATGAAAGGCTGATTTTTTTCTGAGTTTGATGAAAGCTATAAACCCACAGACCTAAGAAGCTCAATTAACCCTAAGCAGAAAAACATGAAAATTAAACCAAGGAGCATCATAATCACAGTGTTTAAAATGAGTGATATAGAGAAAAATCTTAAAAGGTCTTTTGTAGAGGGTGAGGTAGAACAGACATAGTAGGACCTGAAATCTCCCTGGAACCATGTAAATAAGAGAACAAATAAAGTAACTTAAAGTACTAAAAGAAAAAAGGACCATCAAAATTGAAATTCCATACCCAATGAAAATATCTTTCAAAAGCATAGGTAAAATATTTTTTCCAAGCACTCAAAAGCATATGTAAAATATTTTTCCAAGCACACAAAAGCTAAGAAAATTCATCTCTAACACACCAGTATGTGAATTCCAGTGCTTAGTCATTTAGTCATGTCCAACTGTTTACAACCCATTGGACTGTAGCCCACTAAGCTTCTCTCTCCATAGGATTTTTTTCAGACAAGAATAGCAGAACAGTTTGCCATTTCCTTCTCCAGGGAATCTTTTCGACCCAGGGATCAAACCCTTGTCTCCTCTGTCTCCTGCATTGCAGGTGTATTCTTTACCTGCTGAGCAATCAGGGAAGCACAACAAATGTTTCACTCCTGGCAGAATAAACAGGAAATCTAGTTAGAAACCTGGATGTACATAAAGCATGAGTAAGAAAATGAGAAATATTTTAGTAAAAATAAAATCTTATTCTTTTTAAAATTCCTTGAAAAAAATAATGTTTGGAAACAAAAGTAATAAAGTATTGAAGAATTTATAACAAATATGGAATTCAATTCAATTAAATAGAGATATCTTGTTTTATAAAAACTACTTTCAGTTTCAACCAGGCAGATAACTGCCAACTTAGGGACCACAATAGCTCCATATTTCAACTGAATTTCTTATTGTTCACCCCATCAGTCTTGTTGTGAGGAAGCCCCTGTTTTAGAAGCATATTCTCATTGCCTAGTGGTCAGCTCTCTTCAAAGGGAATTTATTTTGATTTCCATCTTGTTTTTTCTTGGATTGAAAAAAACAATCTGGCTTAGGATAAGTGATCCATTTTTATCTAAATACCTTTATCTAAATATCTAAATATCCCAAAATCATCCCAGCCTCCCACAAAAAGCCTACAGTGTAGGCATTGTGGATTTCAATGGCTTCCTTGTTATCTGGTGTGATAACTGTTTCAGGCTCCATGTACACATCTGTGACTTCAGAACTGCCATCAACCATTTCTCCAAGGAGCCCTAACAAAAGTAAACTTTGAAAAAAACAGTCACTAAAATCAAAAATAAATTAAAACTAATGATCCTAAATATGTATCCAGTTGGTTATATAGTTTCAGAAAAAGAAACTATTCTAAGTAGCTTTAATTTTTTTTTAATTTTTTACATATTTCATCAATTTTATTTATTTTTTTAATATAAATTTATTTATTTTAATTGGAGACTAACTACTTCACAATATTGTATTGGTTTTACCATACATTGACATGACTCTGCCACGGGTGTACACATGTTCCCCATCCTGAACTCCCCTCCCACCTCCCTCCCATCCCATCCCTCTGGGTCATCCCGGTGCACCAACCCCGAGCATCCTGTATCATGCATCGAACCTAGACTGGTGATTCATTTCTTACATGACAGTATACATGTTTCAATGCCATTCTCCCAAATCATCCCACCCTTGCCCTCTCCCACAGAGTCCAGAAGACTGTTCTATACATCTGTANATAGGCATGAGTCTGAGTGAACTCCGGGAGTTGGTGATGGACAGGGAGGCCTGGTGTGCTGCGATTCATATGGTTGCAAAGAGTCGGACACGACTGAGCGACTGAACTGAACACATATATACGGAATCTAAAAAAATGGTACTGAAGAATTTACTTACAGGGCAACAATGGAGAAACAGACATAGAGAATAGACTTAAGGACATGGGGAGAGGGGAAGAGAGTGTGAGATGTATGCAAAGAGTAACATGGAAACTTACATTAACATATATAAAATAGATAGCCAATGGGAATTTGCTGTATGTCTCAGGAAACTCAAAGAGGGGCTCTGTATCAACCTAGAGGGGTGGGATGGGGATATATATATATATATACACATATATATCTTCCTGCTGCTGCTGCTGCTAAGTTGCTTCAGTTGTGTCCAACCCTGTGTGATCGCACAGATGGCAGCCCACCAAGCCCCACCATCCCTGGGATTCTCCAGGCAAGAACACTGGAGTGGGTTGCCATTTCCTTCTCCAACGCATGAAAGTGAAAAGTGAAAGAAGTCGCTCAGTCGTGTCTGACTCTTTGCAACCCCATGGACTACAGCCTACCAGCTCCTCTGTCCATGGGATTTGCCAGGCAAGAGTACTGGAGTGGGGTGCCATTGTCTTCTCATATATATATATATATATATATATATATATATATCTCCAGCTGATTCATGTTGAGGTTTGACAGAAAACAGCAAAATTCTGTGAAGCAATTATCCTTCAATACAAAATAAATTAATTTTAAAAAAGCACGATCCTCTAATCTAAAATAAAGTATTTAGAGTTAGCTAGCATTTTGAAATTGGATATATGCAAATAATTTTCCCAAGTTTTTTTTTCCCTTTCCCTCTGTATGCACTTGCTGCAGAAGAACATCCTCTCGGTCATGAAAGGCAATCAAGAAGAAAGTTCCAGTGTTGGTTCATCATTATTTGTCTTTGGGCAAAACTCAAAACACATATATAATTTATCATCTTTTGAAAGACCATTTGGTACTGGACTAGCTCAGCTGGTAAAGAATCCACCTGCAATGCAGGAGAACTTGGTTCTATTCCTGGGTTGGGAAGATCCTCTGGATAAAGGATAGGCTATGCACCCCAATATTCTTGGGCTTCCCTTGTGGTTCAGTTGGTAAAGAATCTGCCTGCAATGCAGGAGATCTAGGTTTGATCCCTGGGTTGGGAAGATCCCCCAGAGGAGGGCATGGCAACCTACTCCACTATTCTTGCTTGGAGAAGCCCCATGGACAGAGGAGCCTGGTGGGCTTCAGTCCATGGGGTTACAAAGAGTCAGACATGACTAAGCAACTAAGCACACATGCTCTTTTTTTAGGGAATTACATAACAGGGTGATGCTATTCAAAAGTGCCTTTATATGCAATTATTTGATATGTTTAGATAAAATATAAGGACAATACCTCTACAATACCTCTAGCATCCTGAAAGGACTTACATTCAATAACAAAACGATATACCATTATATATGGTATAATGTTAAATGAGTGTATACAATGAATGCAACTATATAAAGGGGCATACGTGCACAAAGAATACCATATGCATCCTCAGCTCTTTTTTCTCTCTATTCTCATTCTCTTCCTTTTCATCCCTCCCTCACCTCCCCAGCTGCTCTTAGCATTACACCATTCATTCCAATGATTTCAGCTGCTGCATACACCATGATGCTGAGTTACAGATGCAAATTCCTAAATTCATATAGAACAAATAGATATGGTTGTTCTAAAGTCACATGGGCAATGACTCTATTTTTAAAGTGAACTAATATCCCCTGCCACTTCGGTTCCTTCTCCCCAATACATTATAGTAATTACTCTATCACCATTCACACATTCAAGACAGAAACTCAAGCATTCTTCACCTCTTCTTTCCTACATTTGTTTTATCTGCCTAGCAATAAATATCTGTTAGTTTTCTTTGCCTTCATTCATAATTCAGCAATGTCATCCCTGGATTATTTAAACTGCCTCCTGTTTAGGCTTTCACTAATATTTAGCTCTAAATATACAAAACTTCCTTTCTGAAGTAAAGATATATCATTCCTTTTCTCAAAAACAGAACAAAAAATATTTAAGTAACTATCCATTAAACACAAGAGAAACGCATTTTATGGCCCTTTAATAACTGACTTTAATTCCAGTCCTGTCATGCTCTACTATCCAACACATGGCCTATTTCCAACTATATCCAAGTATTCTTTGCACACTCTGGTGAAGTGGATCAGAATTGAGGCTTATCTTTCAAGGATCAGCTCAAATATTACCTCATTCATTCACTCTACTTTTCGGTAAATCTTCTGTCAAGAATTAGTTCTGCTTTCAGTGCTCTCAGCAGCATGGTTCACAGGACCAGAGAGCATTTACCCAATTATATCAGATCAGCCTATATATAAACATCTTCCACCATGCGTGTGAGGATTCGGGGATAAAATAATGCATATTTATTTATCTTTGAATTACCTAAGTGCACAAAAGGAGCTCCTAAATGGTATTGAATGAATGAGTGGAACCACAGCTAAAAAAGATATTTTTACTTTCTATGTGATTTTTAAAATTTTATTTATTTTAATTGGAGGTTAATTACTTTACAATATTGTATTGATTTTGCCATACATCAACATGAATCTGCCACAGGTATACATGTGTTCCCCATCCTGAATTCCCCTCCCTCCTCCCTCCCTGTACCATCCCTCTGGGTCGTCTCAGTGCACCAGCCCCAAGCATCCAGTATCATGCATCGAACCTGGACTGGCGATTCATTTCATATATGATATTATACATGTTTCAATGCCATTCTCCCAAATCATCCCACCCTTGCCCTCTCCCACAGAGTCCAAAAGACTGTTCTATACATCTGTGTCTCTTTTGCTGTCTTGCATACAGGGTTATCATTACCATCTTTCTAAATTCCATATATATGTGTTAGTATACTGTATTGGTGTTTTTCTTTCTGGCTTACTTCACTCTGTATAATAGGCTCCAGTTTCATCCACCTCATTAGAACTGATTCAAATGTATTCTTTTTTAATGGCTGAGTAATATTCCATTGAGTATATGTACCACAGCTTTCTTATACATTCATCTGCTGATGGATATCTTAACCAATGAAATAAATTATATGGAGATAGAGAGTTATAAAAATAGTCAATATATCTTAAATGGGAAGATAGAGGGGGCTAGTAATTATCATTTATTTATATTTACTGAGAGAAGAGATAACTTGAAAATGAAATGATACCAAATCTATAATCATTGAAGTAAAATTCTAAAATTGTAAAATAATAGAACAGCACTGATAAAGATCTAACCAGATGTTCTTATATGGGATAAGATTTTGTTTTGGAGAAACAATGAGAAGGGACATGTGAAATTAATTAGTAGTCCTAACATACAACTCAGTCATATTTCCTGGTGAAATAAAAAATCTTTATATACAAGGACTTGCCTCCATATCAATTTATAAAATAGTCACTTGATATTACTTGAAGATCTGTATCAAAGTTTTCAGATTCCTTTTGATGCAAACTAAGCTTAATTACTATAAAATGTGATTGATGTGGCAACTACTCCCCTAAATGTGGTTCGGGTTTATGAAATGTCTGATTGGAGGTACAGAGAGGAAGGGGCCTTGTCCATCAAGGAATACTCTATGGTAATTGCTTTTGCTTTACCCAGTTTTATATTTTGAGAGAATAGCATAATAGCAGCAAACGTTGTACTACAGAGAGTATTAGTGTTGTGTCAGATCATCTTCTCATGGTGATCAGGAAAAGGTTACCTGTCCCAAGATATCCTAGGCAAGATCAATAATATTTTTGCAGTATCTAGGAGAGAAAACACTGAGACTTGTCATATAAATGAAATAAAAAGTGATTAAATCTCTCATCATCTCATGACTCTAGATATGCAAAAAATATTATCTTTGTTTTACTTTCCTTTGTAGGTGTATTATGAAGAAAAAGACTATGGGGCATTATTTTTCACTAGATTTTTTAAATTATTATTATTTTTAAGATTTAATTCTGTGTGCCTGACAATAAGAAATACAACTAGAACAGCTTATACCTTTAAAGTACCCACACCTCACGATTATTAATCTAACTCATACACATTAGAAAAAAATGAAGGATAAAATACAATAAATATCACAATAGAAAAACAGATGCAATGCTGTGAGGGTTAGGAGGGGCAGAGGGATGCACAAAGAGGGACAGGAAATGGAGAGAGAGAGGGAGAGAAGGAGAGAGAACCAAAAAGACCTGAAGAAGGTAGAGAGGGAAAAGGGGGAAAGAGGGAATGAGTTTGAATGAATGAATGTGAGAGAGACATTAACAGGTATTACTTCCAGGTACAAAAAAGAAAAAAGCTAAGGCAGATTTTTTTTTTTTTGTAGATTCTATAGTGTGCCACTCAATCCCCTTCTATGGATTGAGGCCTCCATTATGTCAGCTGCTAAGAGTGGTGGCTACTGGTAGAACACAGCCAAGTACCTCCTGGGAACGCCCCCTCCACCAAACGGGATCTGCTCATGCAAAGTGGGGTCTACAGCTCACACAGAGAACCTGTAGATGAGGGGCCAGGACATCTCCTTGCCTCCATAAGAGACATCTCTGAATAGCCATTTTAGCTTCAGAGCAACCTGTGAGGTTGGGGGAGGCCTCTTTTGCAACTTTATCTCAATTCAACTTCTCTTTCTGCCTGTCACACTTTCCTCATTTTCTCTTGTTCCCTAGAGGGCTTCCCAGTAAATTTTCTGAATGCAAGTACTGCATCAGGATCCTCTTCACAGGAAATCTGACCTAAGAGAGGATATATCAAAATCAAAATAATGGTTATAGAGGTTATTTTCAGAGTACAATAACTGAGGAATATATCTATTCTGGACTATCTTTATCTATAGTATATTGCTGGGCCGAGTGAAGCAGATGCTGCCAAAATTAAGGCCTGACACAGAGTGGAGACTCCAACTAATAGCTGTTTTTGCAGTGAGTAACTAAAAGCAAGTCAAGTATGTTACAAGTATAAAAACAGTAAGCTAGAAAAAAGAAGGTGTTGAATTCTGAGGTTCACTAACAAGATTGGGTAGAGAGAAAAACAATGATTCTCAATGAATCGTGAAAGAGAACTCAAAGGTTGTCCTGTCATTTATGTGTAATGATAGTTGGGAGCACTTACTGATATGAATTCTATAGTACAGACTTCAAGAGGAGGGAAAAAAACTGAATGTGATCCGCATTAAGAAGACCATAAAAAAGAGACACAGTTCCATGTCTGAATCTGAGAGAGTCATTTCCTAGGCAGGTTGATAAGAAGTCTAGGGGTCCCCAAGGAGNTTCTCTAACTCCTTTATACTTTAATAAAACTTTATTACACAAAAGCGCTGAACGATCAAGCCTCGTCTCTGGCCCCGGATTGAATTCTTCTCCTCCGGAGGCCAAGAATCCCAGTGTCGTGATTCAACAACAACCTTTCACCTTGGGGGCTCATCCGGGATTCTTCAGGACAAGTGAACAAGCTAAGGAGGTTATAAAGATTCTCTTCGTCAGTGGAAGGCTTCCCGTGGTGGACATCTCCACTTTAAGGAAAGGACTTTCTGCAAGTCTGTGAATACCTTCGACAACAATCACATGAGACGCCTCTTCTTCATCTGATGACATCTACCAACCCTAAAATGGACTGGTGCAACATGTTGCACTTTATGGACATAATGTGACTTTTAATTTTGATTCTGATTGTTTTGCTTTTACTGTTTGCTCCCTGCATCTGTAACTGTGTAACTGGATTTGTTTCTAGCCGCATGAAAGCTTTCACATTGCAAATGGTTGCTCAAACTCCTGCTCCTGCTGCAGCTGCCTCCAACTACTATTTGGGTCCCCTGGATCAGATATCCTCAATATGAGGATTAGGAGAATATGTTGCCTTGCCAGTTTAGGGTCAATGCCCCTTCTCAGCTCGGAAGCAGTTATGGAACGAGAACGACGCCCCTTTTCCCTAGGCAACATAATTCTCCTAAAAGAAAAGGGGGGAATGAGAGAGTCATTTCCTAGACAGGTTGATAAGAAGTCTAGGGGTCCCCAAGAAGAGTGGGGTCTGGAATTCTCAAGGAGGAAGAAAGGACAAATTTTTTTCTTCTCTACGCTCCTTAGGATTATATAACAATAATGTATTCTGCCTGAGGACAGTCTCTGGATTAAACCTTTTGGCTAATTCCATTATCTTAAAATGTAAATTATGGGAGTAGGTCTGATGAGGTCTTTACAACCTCCAGACATTCTTTGGATTTACTGGAGAGTATGTAACTCCACTGCTAACACTAGCAAGCGGGTAGTCTTTCTGCCCCCCTTCTAATGCCTATGTCAGAAGCTTTCTCTATCTCCTTTATACTTTAATAAAACTTTATTTTACACACACACACACACACACACACACACACACACAAAATAATACAATGGGAATGTGTGTAGGATGGGATATGGACGAAACATGATTGATTATGAGCTTATGATCGCTGAATGATTCATACTCTACAATTCTCTTTTATGTTTGAAATTTTCCAAATAAAAAAGTTCATTAAAAAGAAGTCAATGGGGTCGCAGTGTCGGACACAACTGATCAACTGAACTGAACTGAGTCAGAAACAATGAGTGCAAATGGCTCTTTTTTTGAATTTTGATGTAAAAAGGAAAAAGAAAATCAACAGCTATAAGGGTCAACAGAAGGGTATTATCAAAAAAAAAAACACCTTAATTATTCAGTTCTTACATATTTGGAAAAGTGTACAGTACACAGATTCCTCACTAAGTAAATCCCCCGTGTATTAAAAAAGGTATTCGAGTGGGTTGTTTTTTTTGGTAAACATATAGAAAACAAATGAATCCTACATCTAGGAGTTTAAAACTTAGCCCCCACCCACAGTGAACTCACAGTATGGAAAGGACAGACAGCAAAAACAGGCAAAAACAGGCGTCCACGTCCACGAGAAAGGGGATTTCAGCTAAGAAGCTGAGCTTGTCCAGTAGGGCCTCCCTTGCAGCTCAGCTGATAAAGAATCCCCCTGCAGTGCGGGAGACCTGGGTTCCATCCCTGTGTTGGGAAGATCCTCTGGAGAAGGGAAAGGCTACCCACTCCAGTGCTCTGGCCTGGAGAATTCCATGGACTGTATGACCCATGGGGTGGTAAAGAGTTGGACACGATTTACCAAGTAAGAACTGAGACCACCCGTGTCAACGTGACTCAACTGCTCCAGGAAGTTCTTCTCTTTTATTTTTTTACTTTAATCTTTGTTTTACTGATGAGGAAACTGAGCTTCCAAGAACTTAGATAATTTATTAGAACCCATGATAGGAGGTTAATACATATTTCTTTAATGAAGGAAATGAGGAAAAGAAAGACAATGCTGGTAGTGATGAATCAATCAGGATTAAAAGCCAAGCTTTTCTGATTCCAAAGCCCAAGATTTCTCCATTAGATGATCCTCTTTCAATTCTAATTCCAACTGGAATATTTCTTCCAGTTCTAAGGCAGCATGAAAGATTTACAAAATCACTGAGTTCAAAAATCAGGAAATTCTTGTGATTTGGTTTTTCTTTTGCTGTGTTGCACTGTACGCAGAACCTTAGCTTACCTGACCAGGGACTGATCCCGCGCCTCCTGCTGTGGAAGGACTGAGGCTTAACCACTGGACCACCAGGGAAATCCCAGGGAAATTCTCATCCAGGAGGATAAGTAGATTAATTGCTTGCTTCAAGAAATTAATTTATCTGGGCAAATAGTTTCCTCATCTAGGACAGGACAGATGACTGTCAGGACCACAGACTGCTCACACAGGCAAAGAGCTCACATATATGACCAAGTTTATTTAAGGAGACTTGCTTCAAGACCTCTGCTTCTGTGTGTCTACAAATCCCAAGCTATCTTAAATATAAACTGTGCCCAATCCCCATCAGTTTCTTGCTTTGAAAAACCACCTTAAGCCACTTGAGCCCAGACCTCCAAAGCCTGTAAACACCCTTTCTTGAAATCCTCTTAGTAACTATACCAAGTCTCTTTCAAGGTGTTATTCTCCCTTATTGCAGTAAATATCAAATTAACTTAGACTTGCTTTGCTTGATCAACAGGATTTTCTGGTCTTCTTTTGAGGTGTTGGCAGCAGCCAAGAGTTCTCCTAAAAATCTATGAACTTGAATGAGGAAAAAAAACCTGATATTTTCAGAAACTTTTAGCTGAATGTATACAATAAACTACAGTGACTTTTGTACCAGTAAAAACTACAAGTATTCTTGGCCTGCATTATAGCTGTTGCACACGCCTCAACATATCATTTACACTCAACTCTGCTTTGAAATGAATGGTAGGGTCAGAATTGTGAAGACGTTCAGACTTTACCCTCCCTACAAGCTAAGTCAGCTTGCTACAGTTTCGTGGATAAGGACCGAAGACACAAAACTTCTAGATCCCAGATGTAAGACTTCGTTATTCATATTAAAAGGGGTAGGTAGGGTGTCAGCATGTCTGTGCAGTTTCCCTCAGCGCTAATTCCCACGGGGCAATGTAGAGGGCCAGGTGACTGGAGCACATGTAGTAAATTATGTTGCTGCTGCTAAGTCGCTTCAGTCGTGTCCGACTCTGTGCGACCCCATGGACGGCAGCCCACCAGGCTCCCCCGTCCCTGGGATTCTCCAGGCAAGAACACTGGAGTGGGTTGCCATTTCCTTCTCCGATGCATGGAAGTGAAAAGTGAAAGTGAAGTCGCTCAGTTGTGTCCGACTGTTAGTGACCCCATGGACTGCAGCCTACCAGGCCCCTCCGTCCATGGCAAGAGTACTGGAGTGGGGTGCCATAAGAAGAATTGAGAACCAAAGCTCAGCAGTTCTTGAGAAAGCAGGGAATAAGCTACTCTGTTGCCTAAGTGTCCCGCTACTGAAGCTGCTGATATCCCAAGAGCAAACTCAGCTAGAATGTGCAGGAACGCTCAGGACGGCTGATGGGCTACCTCTCCTTCCATGTAGTTCTAGATCCTGTCATTAATGCTCCTTGTCATAAAGGAGCATTACTCTATCATCGTTTTGCTTTCATATTTAATATAATTGGGTTAAATGCATATACATACATTACTCTGAGAAGGGGCTGGTAGGCTTTTTCCTTTGTTTCTCTTTGGCCGTGCCCTGTGGCATGTGAAATCTTGGTTCCTTGACTAGGGATCAAACCCATGCCCCCTGCATTAGAAGTGAACCACCAAAAAAAAAAAAAAAAAAAGAAGTGAACCGCCAGGGAAGCCCCAGGGGTTTAACTAGGCTGCCAAAGGGGCCCATGGCACAAATAAGGTCCAGAAACTGAAGATTAAAAAAAAATATTTTCACCAATCAATGATGACAGAAAAATAAAATTTTCTACAAATCCATTACTCAGGAAAATCTTTTTCAGAGCTCATCTTGCTAGAAGGCAAAGTGGGAAGATCCCTGGCACCAAATCCAGGGCACTAGGGTTTGACTTTCACTTGTATGAATCCCAATCTTCCACATTTGTAACATGAGATGCTTGTTACCTAACTCAGTGGCTCAATCAGAGAGTGAAAGGTAATTGTCACACGGTGCTGGTCAGAGGGTAAACTGAATACACTTTTCTCAAGAGTAATTTGGCTATATGTACTCAAAAATATTAAAATCTGCTGGGGGCCAGCATGAGGAACTCCACCCATGGCAAAGGTCATGAGGAAGGCTTGGCATATGCAATGGCATGATCAAGCCTCAGGAAACCCCTGTTCCCGAGCATCTACCCCCAAAACCAGAGTCTGTTTTATGCTCTCACCTACACCTCTGACTTTACGGGAGGCTCTCCCCCATAACCATTTCTCTCGGAGAAGGAGTTAACCTACAGCTCCAGTTAATAAAAATTCCTGGGCGTGACAAGAATGTTTCAGCNCTCTATTTCTTTGCAGTGATCACTGAAGAAGGCTTTCTTATCTCTTCTTGCTATTCTTTGGAACTCTGCCATCAATATTTCTGAATATTTGGAAATATTTGGAACATGATAAATGCCCACCAAACCAAACAAAAAAGGAGGAGATAGGCAGTCTACCTGGAAAGGAATTCCGAATAATGATAGTGAAAATGATACAAAACCTTGAAAACAAAATGGAGTTATAGATAAACAGATTAGAGACAAGGACTGAGAAGACGCAAGAAATGTTTAACAAGGACCTAGAAGAATTAAAAAAGAGTCAATCAATAATGAATAATGCAATAACTGAGATCAAAAGCACTCTGGAGGGAACCAACAGTAGAATAACTGAGGCAGAAGATAGGATAAGTGAGGTAGAAGATTGAAATAGAAATGGTGGAAATAAATGAAGCAGAGTGGAAAAAAGGAATGAAAAGAAATTAGGACAACCTCAGAGACCTCTGGGACAATGTTAAATACACCAACATTCGAATCATAGGTGTCCCAGAAGATGATGACAAAAATAAAGGTCATGAGAAAATACTTGAGGAGATAATAGTTGAAAACTTCCATAAAATGGGGAAGGAAATAGCCACCCAAGTCCAAGAAACCCAGAGAGTCCCAAGCAGGATGAACCCAAGGCAAATTACCCCAAGACACATATTAATCAAAGTAATGAAGATCAAACATGAAGAACCAATATTAAAAGCAGCAAGGGAAAAGCAACAGATAACACACAAAGGGATTCCCATAAGGATAACAGCCGATCTTTCAATAGAAACTCTGCAGGCCAGAAGGGAATGGCAGGACATACTTAAAGTGATCAAAGAGAAAAATCTACAACCCAGATTACTATACCCAGCAAGGGTCTCATTCGAATATGAAGGGAATCAAAAGCTTTATAGACAAGCAAAAGCTGAGAGAATTCAGCACCACCAAAACCGCTCTCCAACACATGCTAAAGGATCTTCTCTAGACAGGAAACACAGAAAAGGTTTATAAACTCAAACTTAAAACAACAAAGAAAATAGCAACAGGATCATACTTATCAATAATTGCCCTAAATGTAAATGGACTGAGTGCCCCAACCAAAAGACAAAGACTGGCTAAATGGATACAAAAACAAGACCCCTATATATGTTGTCTACAAGAGACCCACCTCAAAACAAGGGACACATACAGACTGAAAGTGAAGGGCTGGAAAAATATATTTCACAAATAGAGACCAAAAGAAAGCAGGAGTAGCAATACTCATATCGGATAAAATAGACTTTGAAATAAAGGCCATGAAAGAGACAAAGAAGGACACTACATAATAATCAAAGGATCAATCCAAGAAGATATAACAATTATAAATATATATGCACCCAACACAGGAGCACTGCAGTATGTAACGCAAATGCTAACAAGTATGAAAGGGGAAATTAACAGTAACACAATAATAGTGGGAGACTTTAATACCCCACTCACACCTATGGATAGATCAACTAAACAGAAAATTAGTAAGGAAACACTAACTTTATATGATACAATGGATCAGTTAGACCTTAGTGATATCTATAGGACCTTTCACCCACCAAAAATGAATTACACCTTTTTCTCAAGTGCACACGGAACATTCTCCAGGATAAATCACATCCTGGGCCACAAATATAGCCTTTATAAATTCAAAAAAATTGAAATCATTTCAAGCCTCTTTTCTGACCATGATGTGGTAAGATTAGATGTCAACTACAGGGGAAAACCTATTAAGAATGCAAACATATGAAAGCTAAACCACATGCTTCTGAATAACCAACAAATCACAGAAGAAATCAACAAAGAAATCAAAATATGCATAGAAACAAATGAAAATGAAAACACGACAACCCAAAATCTATGGAATTCAGTAAAAGCAGTGCTGAGGGGAAGGTTCATAAAGAAACAAGAGAAAAATCAAATAAATAATCCAACTTTACACCTAAAGCAACTAGAAAAAGAAGAAATGAAGAACTGCAGGGTTAGCAGAAAGAAAGTAATTATAAAAATTAGGACAGAAATAAATGAAAAAGAAACAAAGGAGACCATAGCCAAAATCAACAAGCTAAAAGCTAGTTCTTAGAGAAGATAAATAAAACAGACAAACCATTAGCCAGACTCATCAAGAAACAAAGGGAGAAGAATCAAATCAACAAAATTAAAAATGAAAATGGAGAAATCACAACAGACAACACAGAAATACAAAGGATCATAAGAGACTACGATCAGCAGCTATATACCAATAAAATGGTCAACTTGGAAGAAATGGATGAATTCTTAGAAAAGTATAGCCTTCCAAAACTGAACCAGGAAGAAACAGAAAAATTTTAACAGACCTACCACAGGCACAGAAATCGAAACGGTAATTAGAAATCTTCCAACAAACAAAAGCCCAGGACAAGATGGCTTCACAGGTGAATTCTATCAAAAATTTAGAGAAAAGCTAACATCTATCCTACTCAAACTCTTCCAGAAAATTGCAGAGAAAGGTAAACTGCCAAACTCATTCTATGAGGCCACCATCACCCTAATACCAAAACCAGACAAAGATGCCACAAAAAAAGAAAACTATAGGCCAATAGCACTGATGAACATCCTTAATAAAAACCCTTAATAAAATTCTAGCAAACAGAATCCAACAACATATTAAAAAGATCATACATCATGACCCAGTGTGTTTTATTCCAGAGATGCAAGGATTCTTCAATATTCACAGATCAATCAATGTGATACACCACATTAACAAACTGAAAGATAAAAACCATATGATTATCTCAATAGATACAGAGAAAGCCTTTAACATTCAACATCAAATTTCAACACCCATTTATGATTTAAAAAAAAACCCTCCAGAAAGCAGGCATAGAAGAAATATACCTCAACATAATAAAAGCCATATATGATAAACCCACAGCAAACATTATCCTCAATGGTGAAAAATTGAAATAATTTCCCCTAAAGTCAGGAACGAGACAAGGGTGCCCACTCTCACCACTACCATTCAACATAGTTTTAGAAGTTTTAGACACAGCAATCAGAAAAGAAAAAGAAATAAAAGAAATCCAGATTGGAAAAAAAGTAAAACTCTCACTGTTGGCAGATGACATGATCCTCTACATAGAAAACCCTAAANTAATTTCCCCTAAAGTCAGGAACGAGACAAGGGTGCCCACTCTCACCACTACCATTCAACATAGTTTTAGAAGTTTTAGACACAGCAATCAGAAAAGAAAAAGAAATAAAAGAAATCCAGATTGGAAAAAAAGTAAAACTCTCACTGTTGGCAGATGACATGATCCTCTACATAGAAAACCCTAAAGACACCACCAGAAAATCACAGGAACTAATCAATGAATATAGTAAAGTTGCAGGATATAAAATTAACATGCAGAAATCCCTTGCATTCCTATACACTAACAATGAGAAAACAGAAAGAAATGAAGGAAACAATTCCATTCACCACTGTGACAAAAAGAATAAAACACTTAGGAATAAATCTACCTAAAGAAACAAAAGACCTATATACAGAAAACTATAAAACACTGATGAAAGATGACACAAATAGATGGAGAAATATACCATGTTCATGGATCAGAAGAATCAATATAGTGAAAATGTGTATACTACCCAAAACAATCTGTAGATTCAATGCAATCCCTATCAAGCTACCAATGATATTTTTCACAAAACTACAACAAATAAATTCACAATTTGTATGGAAATACGAAAAAACTCAAATAGCCAAAGCAGTCTTGAGAAAGAAGAATGGAACTGGAGGAATCAACCTGCCTGACTTCACACTATACTACAAAGCTACAGTCATCAAGACAGTATGGTACTGGCACAAAGACAGAAATATAGATCAATGGAACAAAACAGAAAGTCCAGAGATAAATCCACACACCTAAGGACACCTTATCTTTGACAAAGGAGGCAAGAATATACAATGGAGAAAGGACAATTTCTTTAACAAGTGGTTTTGGGAAAACTGGTCAACCACTTGTAAAAGAATGAAACTAGAACACTTTCTAACACCATACACAAAATAAACTCAAAATGGATTAAACATCTATATGTAGGACCAGAAACTATAAACTCCTAGAGGAAAACATAGGCAAAACATTCTCCGACATAAACCACAGCAGGATCCTCTATGACCCACCTCCCAGAATATTGGAAATAAAAGCAAAAATAAACAAATGGGATCTAATTAAAATTAAAAGCTTCTGCACAACAAAGGAAACTATAAGCAAGGTGAAAAGACAGCCTTCAGAATGGGAGATAACAATAGCAAATGAAGCAACTGACAAACAACTAATCTCAAAAATATATAAGCAGCTCATGCAGCCCAATTCCAGAAAAATAAAAGATCCAGTCAAAAAATGGCCCAAAGAATTTAACAGACATGTCACCAAAGAAGACATACAGATGGCTAACAAACACATGAAAAGGTGCTCAACATCACTCATTATCAGAAAAATGCAAATTAAAACTACAATGAGGTACCATCTCACACTGGTCAGAATGGCTGCCGTCTAAAAAATCTACAAACAATAAATGCTAGAGGGGGTGTGGAGAAAAGGGAACCCTCTTAAACTGTTGGTGGGAATGCAAACTAGTCCAGCCACTATGGAGAAGAGTGAGGAGATTCCAAAAAAATTTGGTAATAGAATTCCCATCAGTTCAGTTCAGTTCAGTCACTCAGTCATGTCCGACTCTTTGCAACTCCATGAATCACAGCACACCAGGCCTCCCTGTCCATCACCACCTCCCAGAGTTCACTCAGACTCAAGTCCACCAAGTCAGCAATGCCATCCAGCCATCTCATCCTTGGTTGTCCCCTTCTCCTCCTTCCCCCAATCCCTCCCCACATCAGAGTCTTTTCCAATGAGTCAACTCTTTGCATGAAGTGGCCAAAGTACTGGAGTTTCAGCTTTAGCATCATTCCTTCCAAAGAATACCCAGGACTGATCTCCTTTAGAACGGACTGGTTGGATCTCCTTGCAGTCTAAAGGACTCTCAAGAGTCTTCTCCAACACCACAGTTCAAAAGCATCAATTCTTCTGCATTCAGCCTTCTTCACAGTCCAACTCTCACATCCATACATGATCACAGGAAAAACCATAGCCTTGATTAGATGGACCTTAGTTGGCAAAGTAATGTCTCTGCTTTTGAATAGAATTCCCATAGGACCCAGCAATCCCAGTGCTGGGGATACATACTGAGGAAACCAAAATTGAAAGAGACATGTGTACCCCAATGCTCATTGCAGCACTGTTTACAATAGCTAGGACATGGAAGCAACCTAGATGTCCATTGGCAGGTGAATGGATAGGAAAGCTGTGGTACATATACACAGTGGAATATTACTCAGCTATTAAAAAGAATGCATTAGAATAAGTTCTAATGAGGTGGATGAAACTGGAGCCTAATATACAGAGTGAAGTAAGTCAAAAAGAGAAACAGCAATACAGTATATTAACACATATATATGGAATTTAGAAAAATGGTAATGATGACCCTATATGTGAAACAGCAAAAGAGGCAAAGATGTAAAGAACAGATTTTGGACTCTGTGGAAGAAGGTGAGAGTGGCATGATTTGAGAGAATAGCATTGAAACATGCATATTACCATATATTGAAATAGATCCAGGTTTGATGTATAAGACAGGGCTCTCAGGGCCAGTGCACTGAGATGCCCCTGAGGGATGTGATGAAGAGGGAGGTGGGAGGGGGGGTTCAGGATGGGGGACACATGTACACCTATGGCTGATTCATGTCAATGTATGGCAAAAACTACTACAATACTGTAAAGTAACTAGCCTCCAATTAAATTGATTAATTAATTTTTTTAAAAGACTAGATTGGAAAAAAATAAAAACATAGATGCCAAAATTCTTAAAATACTAGCAAATNTGTACACCTATGGCTGATTCATGTCAATGTATGGCAAAAACTACTACAATACTGTAAAGTAACTAGCCTCCAATTAAATTGATTAATTAATTTTTTTAAAAGACTAGATTGGAAAAAAATAAAAACATAGATGCCAAAATTCTTAAAATACTAGCAAATCAAATTTAAGAGTACATTAAATGAACATGTGCCAAGGTCAAGTGAGATTGATCCCTGGGATGCAAGGATGCTTCAAGTCATGAAAATCAATAACTGAACCACATTAATAGAATGAAAGACAAAAAAGCATATGATCCTATCAAGAGATGTAGAAAAAGCATCTGACAAAATGCAGTATCCTTTCATGATAGAAACACCCAAATTGGGCATAGAAAGAACATAGTCCAATGTAATAAAGGCCATAGTCAACATCATACTCAACAGTCAGTGACTGAACACTCTTATTCAAAAATCAGGAATAAATATTGAGTGTCCATTCTCACCATTCCTATTCAACATAGTACTTGAAGCCCTATATAGAGCAATCAGGCAAAAAAAAAAAAAACGGGAGGGGGGAACAAAGGGTTTCCAAATTGGAAATTAACTGCCTGTAGATATGATCTTATACACAGAAAACTCAAAAACTCCACCAAAAAACTTTTAGAGCAAATCAATGAAAGTCTGTAAAATTGTAGGGAACATAACTAAAATATAAAAATCAGCAGCATTTCTATACACTGACAACAAAATACCCAAAAACGAAATAAAACAACCTCACCAACAATAGCATCAAAACTAATAAAATACTTAGGAATAAATTTAAGGATATGAAAGATCCGTACACTGAAAACTGCAAGACTGACTAAAAACCTGAAAAAGACACACATGAATAGAAACATATCTCATATTCATGGATCAGAATAATTACTACTGTCAAAATCCCTCACTACCCAAAGTCATCTGTAGATTCAATGCAATCCCTACGTAAATCCAAAAGGCATTTTTCACAGATACTGAAAAAAAAAAATCCCCAAATTTGTCAAAGTCAAATAGGCATTGTAAGACCCCAAATAGCCAAGGTAATCCTGAGAAACAAACAAAGTTGGAGGCACCATACTTTCTGATTTCAACTTGTACTACAATGCTATAGTAATCAAAATGGTATGATACTAGCCAAAAATAGACACATAGTCCAATGAAACAGAATCAGGAACCCAAAGGCAATCCTTGCATATATGGACAACTAATATTTGCAAATCACAAAGCTGTAAGCAGTTAATATCTGAAATATACAAAGAACTCATACAACACAATAGCAAGAGAAAGTCTGACTTTAAAATGGGCAGAGGAACTCAATAGACATTTCTCCAAGGAAAACATGCATTTATACCCCCAAAAAAATTTTTAAGAAGAAGATATGGTATGTATGTGTATGTGTACACATACAGAGTAGAATATTATTTAATCATTAGAAAAAATATCCTGCCATTTGCAACATGGATGGACCTTGAAGGCATTATGCAAAGTGAAACAGGTCAGAGAAATACAAATAATGCATGATATCACTTATATGTGGACTAAAAACCTGATTCACAGACACAGAGAGGAGCATGATAGTTGCCAGAGTTTAGGGGAAGTGGGGGGAATGGGCAGATGTTGGTCAAAGGATACCTTCTGCTTATAATATGAGTAAGTTCTGGGGATCTAATTACAGCACAGTGATCACAGCAGATAATACTGTACTATTAACTTGAAAGCTGCTGAGAGTAATCTTCAGTGTTCTTACCATGAAAAAAGAAATGGTAATTATGTAATGTGATGGAAGTGTTAGACCACATTACGGTGGAAATCATTTTGCAATATATTACATGTGTCAAACTGAAGTAAACCTTATACATAATGTTGTATGTCATTGACATCTCAATTAAGTTGGAATAGATAAGTAGATTACAAGAAAAAAAGGAATAAACTTAAATATCTAACTCTTTGGTATTGGCAGACATCCCTTTGGTTTTCACTTCCCTTCATATATTTAGCCTCTAAGGATCTCCCTTCTTGTAAGTGCAATGACAAATCTTGAAAGATTTTTGTTCTATTTTATCCAACATTTATAGGCATTTTGAAGCAAAAGGATTTCACAAATATCTAGTCTACCATATGGCCAGAAGCAAAATTCTGCCATTCTGTTGAAGTACAAGACTATCTTAAAATTTCATGGTGTTTTTTAACTTTTTCAATTCACTTTATCGCTGAGTCCTGATGCTTCTACGAAGCACAATAATGCAGTTATTGTATCACACTCTTTATAGACAGGAAAACCAAAACTGATGGAAGTTGAGCCATTTCTTATTGTTTCTCTAAACCAGACATCTACCCCAAAACTGAATTAATAAAGATTCTGAGAATGAAAAGGAACTTGAAGATGACCTTAAATCTCCCAGAAGGAGAGCAATAAGCAGTTTGAGGATTATTTACATTCTGGATCATCCATAGCTGACAGTAGAGTGAAGTGTGTGACCTTGGGCAAGTCACTGAAGTCTCTGTCTCATCTCAAAACACCCACATCACAGAACTGCTGTGACAGTTAAGTGAGGACATTCACATCAAGCACATAGAATAGCATGTTGCAAAAAGTAGAAGGTAGTGCTTACTTTGAATAAACCATGCTTTTGGTTGCGCTGACCAAGCCATAAATTGCTTCCAGGGGGAAGGTTGGTCTCAGGAGGGTCTATCACACGTTCATAAATCCTGTAGGAGCCAAGAACACAGTTATTAATAAAGAGGTTCAAAGCAGAACCCAAAGGTACATACACATCGTTGGAAGTACTCATGGCATTTGCTGCTGGTATAGAGATGGAGGCAATACGGGTACATTTTAGATGACAGGAACAGAATCAGAGATCTGTTCCTGACAACGCTTGGAAACATTATCTGGGCCCCTCCCAGCTTTCTGTCTTGGCTCTTTTTTTCAGAGGAAGACTAAAGAGGGTAACATTTTTGCATGTCTACTCTGAGTAATGAAGTTTATATAACCTCTGAGTAAAGTGGTTGTACCCATTTTTCAGGCGAGAATGTTGAGGTTCAGACACCATAAAGATAGTCAGACCAAGACAGCCAGAGAAGAGAAAAGCTGGGATGAGAATCTATCTGGCCTGGCTGTGAAGCCCATGCACCCTCCTCTGTGCTCTACAACTCTCTGACAGCTTTATCCAGCTGCTACTTATTTCTACAGTAATCCCCTAGACTCCATCTAAACAACTGAGGAGCAGCTGCCCACATGATAATGAGCTTCCTGTACAAAATCAAGTAAATAAAATCATCATCTAATGAACAAATATTTCTTGAGCATTTCTTTATGCTTCAACCTCCTTATAAGGTAACAGAAGATAGGGCAATAAATAAGATATACGAAGTCCTGTCCTCATAGAGTAAAAGGAAGAATTCTGCACAAGAAGAAAAATCTTCGTGTGATACATGAAGACACAGAACTAATAGAGAGAAAACAACCATCCCGGGATCTTTGCAGGCACTGACAAAACCTACTGAAAAGCAAACTGTCTCAGTTACTCTGCCCTCCCAAGCTCCATGTTAGTCAATAACAAATTCTGAAATTTGTGCTCTCTTTAGAAACAGTCCCTGCAAACACCAGCTGATCCAAGGCCTCCATCTCACCTCTGGCAAGTACCTTCCAGCACTTGAGTATTGAGAAGGGAAAGGAAGAGCTCAACTAAGACTTGAACCTGTCTCCTTAGATGCTCAGAAGAGGCTGAGTGTGGTGAGACTTAGGGACTGCCTCTTGCCAGAGGGTTCTGAATTTCTCCAGCAGCTTTCAATAGTAGAGTGCAGAAGGACTGGAGGGCTGTCTAGTTACATCAAGGCCAGTGAATTATTGTAAGCTGATGCAGCTGGGATCTATCACACTGCAGCCTTATGCTTATGTCTTAGCCACATCATCCATTACTCTCCTGTTCCCCAACAATATATACAAGGTATTCAACCGACAAAGCTCTAAATAGATCATGTCCTTCTCTACTAATTATCTTTGTTATAAATGGAGGCTCGAAACATAAGCAAGGTAAATAAGTTTCCCTAAAAAAGATAGTCTGTGCTTTCTCCACAGCAAAGCATCCTTTCTTTTTCTGTTAGAAGGAACCATTTGAGATGAGCAATGTGTCAAAACTGCCTTAATACAAGATGCTATATACTTCCTTTAAAAAGTTTTCTTTCCTAATATTAGCGAAAAACTAGAAACAAGCCAAATTTACAACAACAGAGAAACATATACATTCTCAAGTAGATCAGCTTGATAGAATTTACTACAGTCATTAACAGTGATAAATATGCAGTTATGAAATATGGGACGTATACACAAAATAATTTTCACCAGAGGAAAGGGGGACTGCAAGATTATTTATGCACTATGGAGATAATGATGCAAAAATTATATTCAGTGTTGGTGAGTTTCAGAGGAGGCCAGAGAGAAGTGAAAATCGCTATATTTAGGTGAAGAGGCAGAGCATAATTTTCCACTAGGTGGTTTCACTAAACAGTTGAAAGTGTTGTCAACCTATTTATCTGAACCTTCATTTTAAACATCTGCATCTGTCCTAGTGAGGATAGCTTTCCATCCAAATGCCTTCTTTTCGGTTTTCAAATGCTAGAAGGTAAGCTCACAGGAGTAAAGGAGGGGGCTCTATCTAATGTTTACTAAGTGCATTACAGAAGGAAAAATCAGAAAGATCAGCTCCCTCTGCTGCTCTCTCTTCCACAAACATAGTAGTTCCCTGGAAGAAACCCTTGATAAAAGCAAACACTTGAGGCCACTATCATATACAGGTGGCAACCCAAGGCGCATGAGCCAAAGGGGCAAGCTGACGTCCGTGTCCTACAGTCCTGTCAGGATCTGCTATTTATGCCAAGGGAAGTCTGCACTGCTGCCTTCCTGGAAGCCCCACCGATACACTTGGATCAAAGAGCTCCAAGCAACAGGCACAGTCCAGATTGCATACAGGCCTAGAAAATGGAGAGAGCTTAAAAAACTAGATTAAACTGACATAAAAACCCACACAAAGGGTATCTTCAGTTCAGTTGAGTCTCTGTGGTGTCCAACTCCCTGCAGCCGCATGGACTGCAGCACACCATGCCTCCCTGTCCATCACCAACTCCTGGAGCTTGCTCACACTCATGTCCATTGAGTCAGTGATACCATAACCATCTCATCCTCTGTCATCCCCTTCTCCTCCCACCTACAATCTTTCCCAGAATCAGGATCTTTTCCAATCAGTCAGTTCTTCGCATCAGGTGGCCAAAGCATTGGAGTTTCAGCATCAGTCCTTCCAACGAATGTTCAGGATTGATTGCCTTTAGGATGGACTGGTTGGATCTCCTTGCAGTCCAAGGGACTCTCAAGAGTCTTCTCCAACACCACAGTTCAAAAGCATCAGTTCTTCCACACTCAGCTTTCTTTATAGTCTGACTCTCAGATCCATACATGACTACTGGAAAAGCCATAGCATTAACTAGATGGACCTTTGTCAGCAAAGTAAAGTCCCTGATTTTTAATATGCTATCTAGGTTGGCCATGACTCTTCTTCCAAAGAGCAAGTTTCTTTTAATTTCATGACTGCAGTCATCATTTTCAGTGATTCTGGAGTCCAAGAAAATAAAATCTGTTACTTTTTCCATTGTTTCCCCATCTATTTGCCATGAAGTGATGGGACTGGTTGCCATGATCTTAGTTTTTTGAATGCTGAGTTTTAAGCCAGCTTTTTCACTCTCTTCTTTCACTTTCATCAAGAGGCTCTTCAGTTCCTCTTCACTTTCTGCCATAAGGGTGGTGTCATCTGCATATCTGAGGTTATTGATATTTCTCCCAGCAGTCTTGTTTCCAGCTTGTGCTTCATCCAGCCTGGCATTTCGCATGATGTACTCTGTATAGAAGTTAAATAAGCAGGGTGACAATATACAGCCTTGAAAGATTTTTTTCCCAATCTGGAAGCTGTCTGTTGTCCCATGTTCAGTTCTAACTGTTGCTTCTTGACCTATCTAATCATGAGGAAATATCAGAGAAACCCAATTTGAGGGATATTCCACAAAATAACTGCCTATGCTCTTTCAAATATCAGTATCATGAAAAGTAAAGAAAGGCTGAGGAGCAGTGGCCAATTACAAGCAACCAAAAGGACATAAAAACTAAACATGAGATGGGATCTTGGACTGCATCTTGGAGCAGGAAAACAAAAATCCATAAAAGAGTCAGTAAAAAAATCAGTGAAATTTGAATCAGAATGGTAGATCACAAAATAGTATTGTATTGGTGTTCAATTTCTTGATTTTGAGAATTAGGCGGTATATATTTCTGTGACTTGTTCTTAGGAAACACACACTGCAGCATTTAGGGGTAAAACGCCATGATGTGTGCAAATTTACTCTCAGAGAGTTCAAATTAACAATGTAAACACACACAATATAAGTACATACATATGTAGACACATCTTTTTACTTTGAGAGAGAACAGAATTTGAGCAGAGGTTATGACTGTTTTCTTGAATCATTCTCAAAACTTCTCTGTAGGATTAAAATTATATTAAAGTAAAAAAGTTTTAAAAATAGAGTAAAAAAAGCTAAAGAGGTCTCTAAGATATATAAATTAAAAATACAAACAGGCAAAACTATTTTGTCTATGAGCCAAGGATATACACAAACTTTAAGTGCCATGTAAGGTATATGACACTGTTTTCCTAAAGGAATGGTAATGGTTAGAGAGGAGGGAATGAGAGGCGGGGAAGGAGGGATGAAGGAAGGATTTACAGATTAATGCTAAGCATATCTCCTAAGCGAAGAAATAAGATTATCCCATTCCTATCCTCACCTTTGTCCAGGGGGAGTTTTTCAACCAGCATACCAAACACAATCAGAATCTTGGCAAAATGGCTGATCCCTGAGGTGGGCTGACTCATAGAGATGGGCCAGTGGGGCACAATGATCTGTCACTGAAATCCAGTATTGCCCAAATAACGGAAATGAAAAAGCCAAAGCTTGGTTTCCCGTGTGCTCGGGAAATTGAATTCTATACTCTGATATTCTAGTATTATGGTTAATGACATTTCCTTCTCATCAGCAAATATCTGACTGTCTGTAATGTGTGGGACACTGCCGGCTATGGGGACACCCAGGCAAAGGCCACAGAGCCAAGTTCCTGCCCTCAGGTCAAATGCACGAGCCAGAGAGACAACATGCCCTCGCACGCCTTACAACTCAGAGCAACAAGTGCAATGACTTGTGGGAGCAGAGAAGAAAGAAAACAGAAGACTTACAGCTGAGTCATGAATGAAGACTAAAGTGGAGCTGACACACGGACATAATAACCAGCACTTGCACAGAACTGTGTGATGCCAAACATTTTTACTGCGGATTTTACATATATTAACTTAATCCTCACAATACCACCATCAGACAGATGTTCTCGGCTCACCAGCATTAATAACTTGTCCACGGTTAAGCAGCTGGTGAAAAGCAGAGCTGGGATTTGAACCCAGACCCCCAAATCTGAATGACTCACTCAAATAAATTAAGATTCCTAACTTGACTAACTCATCGGGAAGGGAAGGCGAAAAGAGCTCATGTGCCAAAGCATGTGGTCAGGACTGACCAGCTCTCCCAGAACCCTGGCACACTGCTGTGTGGCTACGAGGATCCCAGCCTGCTACACATCTGGGTGTGGCCACGGAATATGAATGGAAGGGATCTGCATCCTCCAAAAACACCTCCCTCAACACCTTTCACTTATTCTCTTTCCGCTGGCAAGAGAGGACTCTGGGGCTACGAGGTGGGCGGAGCCAGCAGGCAGCAGGGCATGGATTCCTAAATGATGACGTGGGAGGCCACCTCCCAGCCAGACACACCCGACTGAGATAGAGAAGACTTGCAGAAGTTGTGGCTAGTA
Source organism: Neotragus moschatus (assembly GCA_006410615.1). Classification (NCBI taxonomy): domain Eukaryota; kingdom Metazoa; phylum Chordata; class Mammalia; order Artiodactyla; family Bovidae; genus Neotragus; species Neotragus moschatus. Next base: position 387,871 of record SJYA01003210.1, read on the forward strand.
TTGTTTACCCTAGCAAACATGCCCTAATGAAAGAGAAAAGTGACTGTTATGTTTTCATGCCCTCAATGCCAAGGGGTATCAGAGATCCTGCGGTGTAGCAGAGACACATGAATTGGGGACAAAACAGATTTGGGTTCACATTCCAGTTGTGCGTTCTGCTAGCTATATGACCTTAAATTATTTAATTTCTTTGTACTTCAGCTTCCTCATTTAAAAAAATGAGGTTTTACTCCTAACTGTATGGGCTGCAGAGAGGCTTAAATGAAATACTTTGAATGCCATTGGTACACAGGAGGTGCTGCCAGTCTGTAAAATTCATGGGTATCTAAATGATCCAGAGTACACAGGACACATGATACATTCTGGCCCACTCGATGCACCTCCCTTCAAATGAATCCACTGAGATGGGATTACCAGTATCTTAGGTACAAGGCTTGTGCTTTGAGACACAGTATAAGGAAATACATTACTGTCAAATGAAGGTTATTTAAGGCTATACAATTTCAATGTTACAATGTAAGAATTTAGTGTGTATTTTGTCATAAGTTCTTACACTTTGAAATTTTTAAGTCCTAAATTTCTTTTCACCTTTTAAAAATTTCAAAGCTAAAACAAGAGAATATTTAACAGAGCAAAAACGAAAGAAATTAACAGCATTAACTTCTGTTGTTGTTTAACCCAATTAGAGTGCACACCGACAACCTACTCAGATACTAAATTTTGGATGAGAAAACAAAATTTTTGAACAAAGTACATTTTCTATGACATACCAAAATCCCAAGTATTTTTACTATGTTAGTTTTAAAATGCTCTTCATTAGCTTCTTTCAATTCCTTCAAGACAAAAATCAAATTTTCTATGTCAATTAAGCAAACATTTGAATATCTTTTACATCCCTCCAAAATACATAATTCTTTGACATTTACAAAAGTTTGACTTTTACTGAAAGTTCATCATAATCTCACATAAGGCAGAAGAAGGACTCAGGAAAAAGGAATGGGTAGAAGAAATAATCACCAAACCAAGAACCACGCAGTCCATAGCTTTTATATGAGCAAAACAGGACAAGACACTGCTGTTATCACTTGGCCTAAGTCAGAACTAGGTACTTTCTTACTCACTCCATTTGGAACCTTGACTGAATTTAGCCAAGCCATGGAAAAGGTTTCTGGGAAAATCAAAAACGTTGGCTGTAAGCCAAAGCCCTCTAAGTTCTTATTTCAGACTGCCCTTATTTATCTTATGTATAACTTTTTATATATTCTAACTCCCCAGTAGTTTTGCTCTTCACTGATCACTGAGACTCTGCCCACTTGGATGACCCATTTGGACATACTCTTTCACACATCAGCATACGACCCTATCCCCTCCCACTAACCAATGAGGTCTATACTCTGGCCCTGACTGAACCTGTTTTCCCAGACCTCTCTGCCAGAAGAGGAGAAATCAGTCTTTCCTGGTAGCCCTGGATCAAGCATTGTCTCTCTCAAGTTATGTCCGCACTTTTTGAGTGCTATGGCCATGATTATCTGCTCAATGTGGAGGAAACAGAACCCTCGCCACAGTACTCCTTCTCCCGCTCAGTTGTCTCCTGCACCCAGACCTCCCCTAGCCATGCTACATAAAGTAGTACCTAACCACTCATCAGGCTTCCCTGGTGGCTCAGTGGTAAAGAACCTGCCTGCCAATGCAGGAGACATGGGTTCAACCCCTATGTGAGGAAGATCCCTTGAAAAGGAAATGGCAGCCCACTCCAGTATTCTTCCTTGTAGAGATCCATGGACAGAGGAGCCTCGCAGGCTATAGTCCATGGGGTCACAAAGAGTTGGACATGACTTAGCACCTACACAATGACCACTTGTCACTTAGCTTGCTTTACCCTTATCAAAGCACATGACTCTCCATATATTACTTTAAAGTAATTATCCTCTAATTTTAAGTTTTTTAAAAAGATGAGTTTTAGTTTTTTTCAAAAGATGAGTATTACGTATGTAACTTACTATACGATGACTACAAAAAAGTATACACAGAAAAGTGGGAAAGAGTAAATCCTAAAAGTTCTCACTATAAGGAGGAAACTGTTTTCCTTTTTTTTCTTGTTTTATTTTTATTGTATCTATACGAAAAGATGGATGAGTAACCTGAACCTACTGTGGAAATTATTTCACAATTTGTGCAAATCACACCATCATGCTATACACCTTAAACTTATATAGTGATGGATGTCAGTCATTTCTCAATAAAATTACAAATAAAAAATTAAAAAAGCACGTGACTCTCCACACTAATCTTGGCTTTCTGCTGATTGACTGCCTCCTCCTACCAGAACCAAGCATCCTGAAAGGAAGGACCCCTGTCTGCCTTTTTCTCATCAGCATCTTTAGCATCTGCTGCTGCTGCTGCTGCTGCTGCTAAGTCGTGTCCGACTCTTTGCGACCCCATAGACGGCAGCCCACCAGGCTCCCCCATCCCTGGGATTCTCCAGGCAAGAACACTGGAGTGGGTTGCCATTTCCTTCTCCAATGCATAAAACTGAAAAGTGAAAGTGAAGTCATGCCCAACTCCTAGCAACCCCATGGACTGCAGCCTACCAGGCACCTCCGTCCATGAGATTTGCCAGGCAAGAGTACTGGAGTGGGGTGCCATTGCCTTCTCCGTTAGCATCTGAGAGCGCGCCTAATCAAAGTAGGTGTCCACTCCACATATTGAACAAATGAATGAATGAATGAATGAAGGCAGTATCTTCAGAATAAGACAGTTACAGACACTTATATAATGCATTAACCTTTTCCAAGAGTTTTCCTGCCTCATCCTCAGCTCGTGCGATTTTCACCAGGACCCCCACCCCCACCCAAAAAAAAGCAAGATGAACCCCTCTCAAAGTTTTCCATCCAGAAAAGAGATAGGGACAGCAAGTTTGAATCTGTCAGGCAGACAACCCACTGACAGGAAGCCCAGGTAAGTGAATTTCAGGAAGAAACCATCAAGAGAAACAGTCAACTACTTGAAAATTAATTAAATCAAGCATAGTCTTTTTGATAAGTATACAATTTACTGCTTAAGTGGTTTGCATTATAATCAGCCCAAATTTATCACATTCCCATAGGCTGATACCCACAGTGCATTTACCTTACCACCATCTAAAATCTACACTTTCTTTCAGCCAAACAAAGCCCAATTCCCTCTTAGTCAAGTTTCTAGGCCTTGAACTCAAGGGAGGTGCTCCCTATTAAGATGTATTGGGGGAATTATGGGAATTTTGCATGCCACTAGTATCTTATCAGTATTTCAAAGTGTAAGCAACTCATTTCTCATACAATAGCATGCAAAATCAAACATCCAGTCAAACATAAAAACTCCTTGAGAGGAATGAACACTGCAAAGAGTGACTGTCATGCTCCTTGTGAAAGTCAGTCACTGAACCAAGGGCTCATATTAGGAATTTTCTTCACAAGGTACAACTTCTCTTTATTCATGACTTTGGTTAAGAATGCCCTCCCTAGCAAGCGTCCCATCTCCTTCAAAGACCAATCAATATTCTATGAAGAACTCGATTTTCTGTTAACCAATAAAGCTCTGAGAGCTCAGCACAAAGCAATGTAGTGGTTCGACAACACTACTTATGAAGGAATATTGGATTTTTATTTACCTGGATGAAGGAAGGCCTCTGAGGGGACTCCACAGTACCTTTGCCAATTATACAGAAGAATGAATCTCCGATGTAAACCTTGTGAATCAACATGCATTATGCCACTGTTCAATAAGACAATATGAAGCCCAAATGAGATGCTAAATGGGGAGGTTTATCTGGGGCTTTGCCTAGAATTGAAGAAAAGTGTTCACATTCTCCCTGAAGAGGAAAGTTACAATGACCTTCCTTTGCTAGACAGAGAATCTCATCCTCACTGCCTTTTAGCCANAGGCTTGTGCTTTGAGACACAGTATAAGGAAATACATTACTGTCAAATGAAGGTTATTTAAGGCTATACAATTTCAATGTTACAATGTAAGAATTTAGTGTGTATTTTGTCATAAGTTCTTACACTTTGAAATTTTTAAGTCCTAAATTTCTTTTCACCTTTTAAAAATTTCAAAGCTAAAACAAGAGAATATTTAACAGAGCAAAAACGAAAGAAATTAACAGCATTAACTTCTGTTGTTGTTTAACCCAATTAGAGTGCACACCGACAACCTACTCAGATACTAAATTTTGGATGAGAAAACAAAATTTTTGAACAAAGTACATTTTCTATGACATACCAAAATCCCAAGTATTTTTACTATGTTAGTTTTAAAATGCTCTTCATTAGCTTCTTTCAATTCCTTCAAGACAAAAATCAAATTTTCTATGTCAATTAAGCAAACATTTGAATATCTTTTACATCCCTCCAAAATACATAATTCTTTGACATTTACAAAAGTTTGACTTTTACTGAAAGTTCATCATAATCTCACATAAGGCAGAAGAAGGACTCAGGAAAAAGGAATGGGTAGAAGAAATAATCACCAAACCAAGAACCACGCAGTCCATAGCTTTTATATGAGCAAAACAGGACAAGACACTGCTGTTATCACTTGGCCTAAGTCAGAACTAGGTACTTTCTTACTCACTCCATTTGGAACCTTGACTGAATTTAGCCAAGCCATGGAAAAGGTTTCTGGGAAAATCAAAAACGTTGGCTGTAAGCCAAAGCCCTCTAAGTTCTTATTTCAGACTGCCCTTATTTATCTTATGTATAACTTTTTATATATTCTAACTCCCCAGTAGTTTTGCTCTTCACTGATCACTGAGACTCTGCCCACTTGGATGACCCATTTGGACATACTCTTTCACACATCAGCATACGACCCTATCCCCTCCCACTAACCAATGAGGTCTATACTCTGGCCCTGACTGAACCTGTTTTCCCAGACCTCTCTGCCAGAAGAGGAGAAATCAGTCTTTCCTGGTAGCCCTGGATCAAGCATTGTCTCTCTCAAGTTATGTCCGCACTTTTTGAGTGCTATGGCCATGATTATCTGCTCAATGTGGAGGAAACAGAACCCTCGCCACAGTACTCCTTCTCCCGCTCAGTTGTCTCCTGCACCCAGACCTCCCCTAGCCATGCTACATAAAGTAGTACCTAACCACTCATCAGGCTTCCCTGGTGGCTCAGTGGTAAAGAACCTGCCTGCCAATGCAGGAGACATGGGTTCAACCCCTATGTGAGGAAGATCCCTTGAAAAGGAAATGGCAGCCCACTCCAGTATTCTTCCTTGTAGAGATCCATGGACAGAGGAGCCTCGCAGGCTATAGTCCATGGGGTCACAAAGAGTTGGACATGACTTAGCACCTACACAATGACCACTTGTCACTTAGCTTGCTTTACCCTTATCAAAGCACATGACTCTCCATATATTACTTTAAAGTAATTATCCTCTAATTTTAAGTTTTTTAAAAAGATGAGTTTTAGTTTTTTTCAAAAGATGAGTATTACGTATGTAACTTACTATACGATGACTACAAAAAAGTATACACAGAAAAGTGGGAAAGAGTAAATCCTAAAAGTTCTCACTATAAGGAGGAAACTGTTTTCCTTTTTTTTCTTGTTTTATTTTTATTGTATCTATACGAAAAGATGGATGAGTAACCTGAACCTACTGTGGAAATTATTTCACAATTTGTGCAAATCACACCATCATGCTATACACCTTAAACTTATATAGTGATGGATGTCAGTCATTTCTCAATAAAATTACAAATAAAAAATTAAAAAAGCACGTGACTCTCCACACTAATCTTGGCTTTCTGCTGATTGACTGCCTCCTCCTACCAGAACCAAGCATCCTGAAAGGAAGGACCCCTGTCTGCCTTTTTCTCATCAGCATCTTTAGCATCTGCTGCTGCTGCTGCTGCTGCTGCTAAGTCGTGTCCGACTCTTTGCGACCCCATAGACGGCAGCCCACCAGGCTCCCCCATCCCTGGGATTCTCCAGGCAAGAACACTGGAGTGGGTTGCCATTTCCTTCTCCAATGCATAAAACTGAAAAGTGAAAGTGAAGTCATGCCCAACTCCTAGCAACCCCATGGACTGCAGCCTACCAGGCACCTCCGTCCATGAGATTTGCCAGGCAAGAGTACTGGAGTGGGGTGCCATTGCCTTCTCCGTTAGCATCTGAGAGCGCGCCTAATCAAAGTAGGTGTCCACTCCACATATTGAACAAATGAATGAATGAATGAATGAAGGCAGTATCTTCAGAATAAGACAGTTACAGACACTTATATAATGCATTAACCTTTTCCAAGAGTTTTCCTGCCTCATCCTCAGCTCGTGCGATTTTCACCAGGACCCCCACCCCCACCCAAAAAAAAGCAAGATGAACCCCTCTCAAAGTTTTCCATCCAGAAAAGAGATAGGGACAGCAAGTTTGAATCTGTCAGGCAGACAACCCACTGACAGGAAGCCCAGGTAAGTGAATTTCAGGAAGAAACCATCAAGAGAAACAGTCAACTACTTGAAAATTAATTAAATCAAGCATAGTCTTTTTGATAAGTATACAATTTACTGCTTAAGTGGTTTGCATTATAATCAGCCCAAATTTATCACATTCCCATAGGCTGATACCCACAGTGCATTTACCTTACCACCATCTAAAATCTACACTTTCTTTCAGCCAAACAAAGCCCAATTCCCTCTTAGTCAAGTTTCTAGGCCTTGAACTCAAGGGAGGTGCTCCCTATTAAGATGTATTGGGGGAATTATGGGAATTTTGCATGCCACTAGTATCTTATCAGTATTTCAAAGTGTAAGCAACTCATTTCTCATACAATAGCATGCAAAATCAAACATCCAGTCAAACATAAAAACTCCTTGAGAGGAATGAACACTGCAAAGAGTGACTGTCATGCTCCTTGTGAAAGTCAGTCACTGAACCAAGGGCTCATATTAGGAATTTTCTTCACAAGGTACAACTTCTCTTTATTCATGACTTTGGTTAAGAATGCCCTCCCTAGCAAGCGTCCCATCTCCTTCAAAGACCAATCAATATTCTATGAAGAACTCGATTTTCTGTTAACCAATAAAGCTCTGAGAGCTCAGCACAAAGCAATGTAGTGGTTCGACAACACTACTTATGAAGGAATATTGGATTTTTATTTACCTGGATGAAGGAAGGCCTCTGAGGGGACTCCACAGTACCTTTGCCAATTATACAGAAGAATGAATCTCCGATGTAAACCTTGTGAATCAACATGCATTATGCCACTGTTCAATAAGACAATATGAAGCCCAAATGAGATGCTAAATGGGGAGGTTTATCTGGGGCTTTGCCTAGAATTGAAGAAAAGTGTTCACATTCTCCCTGAAGAGGAAAGTTACAATGACCTTCCTTTGCTAGACAGAGAATCTCATCCTCACTGCCTTTTAGCCAGCACTAGTGAACATCAGAGTCTTCAGCATTACTGGTTGGGGCATAGACTTGGATTACATGAAATTAAAAGATGCTTACTCCTTGGAAGAAAAGTTATAACCAACCTAGATAGCATATTCAAAAGCAGAGACATTACTTTGCCGACTAAGGTCTATCTAGTCAAGGCTATGGTTTTTCCAGTGGTCATGTACGGATGTGAGAGTTGGACTATGAAGAAAGCTGAGCGCCAAAGAATTGGTGCTTTTGAACTGTGGCGTTGGAGAAGACTCTTGAGAGTCCCTTGCACTGCAAGGAGATCCAACCAGTCCATTCTGAAGGAAATCAGCCCTGGGATTTCTTTGGAAGGAATGATGCTAAAGCTGAAAACTCCAGTACTTTGGCCACCTTATGCGAAGAGTTGACTCATTGGAAAAGACTCTGATGCTGGGAGGGATTGGGGGCAGGAGGAGAAGGGGACGACAGAGGATGAGATGGCTGGATGGCATCACTGACTCAATGGACGTGAGTCTGAGTGAACTCCAGGAGTTGGTGGACAGGGAGGCCTGGCGTGCTGCGATTTAAGGGGTCGCAAAGAGTCGGACATGACTGAGCGACTGAACTGAACTGAGTGAACATCAAGGTGTTCCTTAGAGAAAGCTTCTTATCACAGAACACAAGGCCACTCCCATCCTGTCTCCCCTCACCATCATGGTGGTGGGGGAGCTCACAGAGGGGTTAATTCCCTCTTTTGGCCTTAGGCTAAAAGGGAAACCATGTCATCTTCTCCCCTTATCTTCACCCTCATAGGGAAATGTGAGAACAACAAAGTTCTTGATCATCACTAGGAAAACAGAGGCATCTATGGTGTCACTGGCATTGTTCTTGGACCCAGTGACTCTTGAGCACAGGTCGTGGCAACCTACAAAATAGTTCCTCAAAGCTCACTCACTGTCCCAAGTGTCTGCCAACAGTTTACCCTGATAAGCCACTTGCTGAATCTCCATGTCAGGTTGTTTGGCTCTTGTTCGTTATGTGCTAACATGCAGATGCATCACGCAGGGCTTATACCAGGACATGAAAGGAATGCCCCCAAGGGGAGCTCTGTGGTCTCCTCCCTCCAATCGGTTTAACAAAACCAGTGACACTCAGCAAATGACGAGATGAAAATAGCACCTCTGGCATTATACAGGAGGAAAAAGACTGTAACTGGGGAGACGGATCATGCGGATGAATACAGTATGGCCCCAATGTTTAAGAACTGGCTTCTAAGCCAAATCCATGCAGGGCTCAGGAGGGACGGTAGCAGGGCTCAGCAGGTTTCTGAACAGTTCCTCCGCTGCTGTCTGCAGAGTAAACACACATGCCAGCTAAAAAGAAAAGGCAAAGTTGAAATCTGGACAGAAATGCCTTTCTTCTGGTGAACAAAAACACAACAGTGTTCAAGTGAGATTAGCAAAGAGACTTTGCTGGAGAAGGGTGTGAATATCTTCCCCCAAAATGAGACAACTTCCCAGGAAGATTAAAGTCCTCATGTGACCTGCTTCATCCAGTTAGAAAACACTAGCAGATACGTGCTTTTTCTCATCTGGCAATTAAAGTTTACTCTTTTCTCTCTCCTCATCTGAATCTCTAAACCAAGGGTGCTTTCCTCTCCTAATCATACATTATGCCCCAAATGGCTCTCTCCCACTACTTCTTACTAACCCTTATGCTCTGTCTATCCCAAGAGCATGCTGAATGCGAGTCAGATTAAACAACAGGATCTGTGTTATTCATCATCGTTACCTATGATTTGGCAGTTTAATAGCAGACGCGCTTATTGAATTTGCAGAAAATACAGAGTTGGTATGATTACTTCAATCATAACTGATTTTAAGATAATACCACCAGGGTTAAAAGAAACATCAGTAGGCAGAATCCAGGACCAAATCAAGTAAGATGAAATTTGACATTCAAAAAAAAAGAAGAAGAAGAAGAAGAAGAAAGAACATGTGCTTAGGGACTGTGCTTCTCAAAGACACAATGTGAGACCTAAGATTTAACAGAAATACTTATTGAGGAAAAAGTACATTGGTGTTTTGAGCAACAGTAAACTAAAGCTGTCAAAAAGTATGTTATCATCTTAAACTGTACCAAAGAAGACAATTATCTCATTCTGAGTCTATCTACATAGAGATAGTCATATTTAGTTGTAGGAACTTCTCAGATGATAAACAGACACACTTTAGAAAGAACCAAGCAAGATCATGAGGGCTCTGTGAGCCAGATCAAGTGATGAATGGTTGAAGGAACAGGGGATGTTCAGTCTTAAGAAGTAAAGATTAAGGGATGGCAAGATAAAGTCTTCAAAGATTTGGAGGACTGTCATGTGGAAGAAGGATGGGACTCCTTCTATGTAGCTAAAAGACGTAAAACGAATATCAATAAGTATAAGCTACAAGGAGGTAATTTCAGTTCAAGATAAGAATTTTCTAAGGCAGAAAACACAGAAAGAAAGAACAGCCCTGGGAAGCAATCTGCTAGTCTCTGAAGGATGTCCCAGCAGATGGTAGAAGACCACTTGCAAGGACAATAATGGTCAAATGCAGACAAAGACACAGCCTCCAAAGGTGTAAGAGCTGCCCTTGATTATCTGCTATACGCCAGAACTTCACAAACTTTATAATCCTTAAAATAACCCTAAAAGGCAGGCATTGATATACTCAATTGATAGATGTTCACAGAGGTTAAACGATTTGCCTAATACCATTCAATGAATGGCAAAGCCTAAATTCAAATTCAGATGTAAATTTGTGTAATGCCACATTGCCTTATAATCCTCTATTGATTCTGCTCTTAACAAGTCAAATACTCAACTAGTTGGTTACACGAACAGTGTGAGATACAGAAAGATCATTGGACTAAAGTCAGAAAACATCCATCTGTGTCTTACCTTTACTATTTAAGCTTCATGACTTGGAGCAAGTTACAAAACCTCTCTGAGCACTCACTGTATCTTCACTCATAAACATAATAATAATACGTATTACGCAGGTTTTTGATGAATATAAAACAGATAATCTCAATGAAAGCAAATTGAAAAATCTAAAATGCTTTCCTAAAGTAAAAGATTATCAATATTATTAACACCAATGCTTTTATCCTCGCAGAAGAACCTAAGAGATACTTGAAGTATATGCAGGGAAAAAAAGCCAGAAACCTCATCCAACCGACTTGGCTCAATTGGCTAGAAAATGGCACCGACTGTCAGCTTTGCAATTTCTATAAAGGAGGAGCTTAGGGGCAGCAATCGGACAGGAAAGAAAGGAGAGTAACAGCCTCCTAAATCACTGTCATGGTGTAGCCACTGATGGCACATGTATCCATAGTCATTAGTCCCATTTTATTTTCTAGGAGTTCAGACAAATTTTGCTACACAGAATGTTCAATTATATCTCAGAATAGCTGCCTCCAAAATATTTGCTGGTGCTCATAAGTGGGTGATAATTTAGTGTAACCTCATTATTCATCTAGATGAAGATTTAAATGTAATGATAAATCGAAAGCCTGCTGTTCATATAAAGCTCACATTGGTAACTAGGACTGTCAGGTCAGAAAGGACATTGAAGGTCTATGATTCAACCTCCATCTGCTACTTGTTACATTAACATACAAACATCCAAAAGCCATCTGTCATCCAGAGACTGTATGTGGTAGCCTCACGTAATGCTTAAAAGCTTCTCAGAGCAAATGGATGTCTCCCCCAAGGCCCAGACTGATCACTTCCAAACCACCCATGTGAAATATATCAGGGTCTAGCAGCTCTGGTAAGGGACAAGGCAACTATTTCTCTCTCCATGAAGTCCTGATGCAACCACAGACCACCACTCTCCTCCCAACATTGGCATCCTCAATACAGAAGCAGAGGTCCTTACTCTTAGGCCTTTTTTTAGTTTTTCAGGACCTTGGAAAGCACCCATAAGGTCTGTTGACAAATATTATGGGAGCCTAGCAAGCTTTTCCAGGCAAGAGTACTGGAGTGGGATGCCATTGCCTTTGCAGAGGAGCCTGGTAGGCTGCAGTCCATGGGGTCGCTAAGAGAGGGATATGACTGAGCGACTTCACTTTCACTTTTCACTTTCATGCATTAGAGAAGGAAATGGCAACCCACTCCAGTGTTCTTGCCTGGAGAACCCCAGGAATGGTGGAGCCTGGTGGGCTGCCATCTATGGGGTGGCACAGAGTTGGACACGACTGAAGCGACTTAGCAACAGCAGCAGCAGCAGCAAGCTTTTCACTGATTCCTAGGCCCCTCATAAAGTCAGACTTAACAGGTACCAGCCTGGCCCCACTATTAAAAACAATCTCTGAAGAAGGCTTTATTTGGCAGTCTGTCCTTAAGCAGCAAAGTCAGACTTCACTAGGATTTCATCCTGCCTTGCTACCCTACCACAGCCAAGCTAACCTATGACAAGAACAGCCCAGACTCTACTTAGGGTGTCTCCAAGGCAGGCTGAGAGGACCAGGGAAACAATGGGGCCACTTTGAGATGCTTTTCTATTTAAGTTGAAAACAAAAAATAAACAAAGAGGGCAGCACAAAGAAAAGAAAAAAGCCCTTCAACACCCTAATCTTTTGTGGTGGCATGGTCTCCCGACCAAGGTCCATTAGTAGTTGTGCAGAAGATGGGTGGAAGGACAGAGGAATGGGTAGAATGACAATATATAGGTAGCCACTTGTAAATTTATTTGGCAAGAATAATATTATATCCCTGGCCTCCTGGAATCTTCATTACAAAATCATAGTTATTACAGTTATTTGTTCATTGTTCATCAATTTCAAGCAGTGTCAAATGCTGAAGTGAGCCAAATGCCTCCATTAACCCACTCCAGATGGATCCTTTGCTCTGCTCTGTGCCAAAGGAGGCTAACAGGTTCCCTCTTCTTTTCGGTTACAGTTGGTTTCAAGCATTGAGAAACACCAGCGGGAGGGCAGGAAGGGTTGAAGTTGCACTGCTAGTTAATTCACAAGGAAAAGACTTGGCACAGTGCTTGGCACACAGTTCTAGCTAAAGGGAGCTGCTCCTATTAATAACCAAACTAGTAAGGGCAGCCCTTGACTGCTAAGTGGTACTGTTATGCCGCTTTTCTCTCAGCTGCTGTCTATAGCCTTCCACACATAAATGTGTCAATACAAACTTGATTGCTTTTTAATAATGTTTACTGAGGACAACTTGTGTGCCTCGACTTCTGCTTTGTAGCAAGTTCGCTGAATTATTCATTTAGTTTGGGACTCTTTCTTTTAAAAAGTAATCATCACTTTCTTGAAAGAAATTTTTATTTTATCATGCTATCAGTCCTGTCAGACTTTAGAAGTTCACAATCACTGAAGAAGAGCAAAGCAATTTAGATAAAATTTCCTGTTCTGAAGGAAGACTTGTTATTAAATGCAAAGCATTCAATAGTAACTGCCAGCTGTTTAATCAAAAAGTTTTTGTTCATTGTGGAAGAAAAAATGGAGTCTGAAAAAACAATGAGGCTACAACTCCAAGCTCAGAAATGAAGTTTCAAATTCTTTTCAAATTCCAACTAATCATTTAAACTATAATGGCCCATTTCTGATAAGGATGATAATAAGAAAATCACTCAGAGATCTCCTACTCATCTCTTTAATTATTGCCTTTCCTAGTGACCCCTGCTTGTTCAGATTACAGGGTACAAATTAAGGAAGTTTTAAGAGATGTCTCAGATAAGCCTGTTGTTCACGACACACAGGTGATTCCTTTAATTCCAAACCAAAATGAATGATAAAGGAAAAGTTAAGTGGGTGAGGGAATTATAAGGGGAAATTTTCTCAAGCTAGGAAGAAGGTTCTGAAGAAGATTAAAGGGAAAAGAAAAGATTCAGGAGTCAGAAGGAGTCTGCTTTAAATTCTGGGCTTACCCACTAAACTTAGGATATGACTTTGGACAAATCACTTTATCTTCCTAGGGTTATTTCCTCACCTTTTACATAAAGAAAATGATGCTTGCTCTCTTTACCTTTCTAAGGCTCAGTGAAACACTGTACAGTAATTCCTTTGAAAATTGATGCCCAACACTGATGTGAAATGCCTTAATAATGCTGAGCCACCTGAATGCTTATTGGTTTTTCAGATTCTCCCAATGACCCAGCTATAGCTCCTTCCTTATGTTTGGTCCATGAGATAATCTGGTAACCTTTTAATAATCTTGCTTCCTTTGATCAAGTTATTCAGGTTGATTTTTGTTACAACATAAGGATCTTAACACGAAAATGTACAAGAAAATACACTTAATTCAAACTCTTGTATACACAAGTGAATAACCACAGTAAGTCATGGGAATGCCTAGGGCTCAGCAGTGTATAGGAAAATAGAAATTCTGATCTTTCCACACCGTGATGCCTATCTCATTTACAATCCATGATATAATCAGCAATTTACAAGCTTGTAGGCAACTTGAAAGCAGTTCTTATTTGGCCTTGCATCCACAGTACCTACACCAGTGCTAGGCACAAAACATACACTTATTAACAGTGGTTTAATTTCACATAGTTTTGCATTTGTCTCAGCCTGATCCGTTCCTGGATGTACCCCTCTTGCTATCCTTGTATAATGATTAACCAATGGGTGAACTCGAGTTGTAGGAGTTCTTTATTCTGGATATTAATCCCTTACCAGATATAAAATTTGTGAACATCTTCTATTCTTTTCATTTCTCTCGGATACTCCTTTAGATGCACAGAAGTCTTTGATATTCATGAAGCTCAATTTATCCATTTTTTTTCTTTTATTGCCTATACTTTGGGATCAAGAAATCACTGCTGAATTCAACATCACAAAGACTTTGTTCCCTATTCTTTCTTATAAGAGTTTTATAGTTTTGGCTCTTACATTTAAGTCATTTTTAGTTAATTGTTGTATGTGGTAGAAGGCAAGAGTACAACTTCATTCTTCCAAGAAGATATTCAGTTTTTACAGCACATTTCTTGAAAAGCTGTCTTTTCCACTGAAGGGCATTGGTACCCCTTTTTTGAAAGATGTCAGCTGATAACATATGTGAGAAGCCCTATGGATTTTCTATTTTATTCCACTGGTCCGTATGTCTATCCTATACCAATACCACACTGTTTTGATGATTCTAAGTTATATAATAAGTTTTCAGATTGGAAACTGAGTCCTTTTTCAAGATTATTTTGCCTATGTTGCATTGTCATTTTAAATATTAGTTCTATTAAATTATTCCATTTTTCTTCTTCAGATACTTCAATTACATACATGTTGGGCTATCTTTATCTAGTTTCTATATTGACCATTTTCTTCCAAAGCATTCTTTTTAATATTCATTTTCTTAGTTATTTTAATATCTTTCTTTAATGTCTCTTATAGTTCTTTTGTTTGAATCTCTTCTGTTGGAGTTCTTGTAATTTAGTCTTTATTTCTAAAATAATAATGCCCATTTCTTTCTTGCACTGTCATTCATGCTCCATATACTCCTGAGTTTTATCTAGTTCTACTATAAATTGGTGAATTTCTGATTAAGAGTGGGTTTCAAATCTCTAAAATTTTGTTAAAGGATAATTGACTCAAGCTGGAATATTGTATTACAGTTTTTTGATACTTTTAAGGATTTGTATCAGCTGACATATTTTCTCATTTGTAATAGTTTTGTATACAAGATTCTGCTGTTCATTTTTTAGAGTCTTATTTTTGGGTACATTGTAGTAGTTTATGGAACTTTTTGCTATGAAAGTTTATAGCATTTATGCTAACAATGTGAGTATGCACACATTTATTTGTTCTCCTTGTTGACCTTTAAGTATTTTTGGAAAGAATGTGGAGAGATTCAGATTTAGGCAATTACCTGGAGCAACCAGGCAAGAGGGAACCTTTTCTATATCCTCTCTGTAAGCCTCTCCCGCAAGCCGGATTAATAGCATATCTCTGTATTCTTATAGCATCCTTTACTACACTATGGTAGAACGAACCACACTGTTGTAAGAATCAATTTACCTTTCCAACTCCACCCTGGCATACTTAGAACTTGTACCTTTTCTTCAGTATACGTAGTTATGACTTTGCTCTTATCTACATTAATTGCATTCATAACATGACTGTGCTGCATACTAGCAGCATAACCCTGACCATATAAGTAACTTCACCACTGTATTCTAGTTTTCTCATATGAAAAAAAAAATGTAGATAATAATAAGAGTACCTATCTTAAAGGTTCTTGTAAAAATTAACATATTTAGAGTACTTAGAACACTGCTTAGCATACATCAAATATTTAATACTCTGATTCTTATCATCATCATGTCTTTATCCCCAGTAAGCACTATTGGACCTAATACATAAGGCATACTCAATAAATGCTGAGCTGAGGGCACAGATTATTCTGTCTTCTGAATTGCAGTAGCACTTAAAGAACAGTTGATACAGCTCAGCATTGCATTGAATACTATTGTGTATTATAATCAACTAGTCCATCTATTGTTTTATGTATCAAATAAGACTATAAGCTTCTTCAAGAACATAATATATATTTAACTCTACATGCCCTGTAGTATTACGCTGGCTCAAATGAAAAGGAGCTTGACTAATGCTTTTTCGAAAGGTTTAAAACGTGCTCAATTGTGATTGGTTTGCTTCCTGATAATCCTACCATTAGGTTGAAAATATCTTAAGTCAAAAATATATAGAATACATCTACCCTACCAAGCATCACAACTTAGCCTGCTGCTGCTGCTGCTAAGTCACTTCAGTCGTGTCCGACTCTGTGTGACCCCATAGACGGCAGCCCACCAGGCTCCCTCGTCTCTGGAATTCTCCAGGCAAGAACACTGGAG
Organism: Neotragus moschatus; assembly: GCA_006410615.1. Classification (NCBI taxonomy): domain Eukaryota; kingdom Metazoa; phylum Chordata; class Mammalia; order Artiodactyla; family Bovidae; genus Neotragus; species Neotragus moschatus. The sequence goes on from SJYA01003210.1 coordinate 404,105, forward strand.
TGGGTTGCCCTTTCCTTCTCCAATGCAAGAAAGTGAAAAGTGAAAGTGAAGTCGCTCAGTCGTATCCGACTCTTAGCGACCCCATGGACTGCAGCCCACCAGGCTCCTCCGTCCATGGGATTTTCCAGGCAAGAGTACTGGAGTGGGGTGCCATTGCCTTCTCCAACAACTTAGCCTAGCCTACATTAAGTGCTTAAAACACTTACATTTGCCAACTGTCAGGCAAAATCATCTAATAGAATCCTGTTTTACATTAAAGTGTTGAACATCTCATGTAATTTATTAAATACTATACTTAACGTAAAAAATAGAATGATTATATGGGTACAGAATGGTTGTAAGTGTATCAGTTGTTTACCCTCATGATTGCGTGGTGGACAGGGAGCTGTGGCCCACTGCCATTGCCCAGCATCACAATAGGGTATCAAACCATGTACTGACAGTCTGAAAAAAGTCAAAATTCAAAATTCCAAGTATGGCTTCCACTGAATGCATATCACTTACACACCATCATAAAGTTAAAAAATTGTAAATCAAACCATTCTAAGTCAGGGACCAAATACACTTGAAACTAAATGTTCTGAACATATTTTGAAAATACCCTGTGTAAAAAGCCTCTTGATGAAAGTGAAAGTGGAGAGTGAAAAAGCTGGCTTAAAGCTCAACATTCAGAAAACGAAGATCATGGCATCCAGTCCCATCACTTCATGGGAAATAGACAGGGAAATAGTGGAAATAGTGTCAGACTTTATTTTTAGGGGCTCCAAAATCACTGCAGATGGTGACTGCAGCCACGAAATTAAAAAACGCTTACTCCTTGGAAGAAAAGTTATGATCAACCTAGATAGCATATTCAAAAGCAGAGACATTACTTTGCCGACTAAGGTCCATCTAGTCAAGGCTATGGTTTTTCCTGTGGTCACGTATGGATGTGAGAGTTGGACTGTGAAGAAGGCTGAGCGCCGAAGAATCGATGCTTTTGAACTGTGGTGTTGGAGAAGACTATTGAGAGTCCCTTGGATTGCAAGGAGATCCAACCGATCCATTCTGAAGGAGATCAGCCCTGGGATTTCTTTGGAAGGAATGATGCTGAAGCTGAAACTCCAGTACTTTGGCCACCAAAAAACTCTGATGCTGGGAGGGATTAGGGGCAGGAGGAAAAGTGGACGACAGAGGATGAGATGGCTGGATGGCATCACGGACTCGATGGACGTGAGTCTGAGTGAACTCCGGGAGGTGGTGATGGACAGGGAGGCCTGGCGTGTTGTGATTCATTCCTCAAAGAGTGGGACACAACTGAGCGACTAAACTGAACTGAACTGAAGAATGTAATATCTGAAGAGAAACCTAGAGCTAACGTTCTTATGCCTCACCTTTCCTTCCTCACTAATGAGACTTCTGTGCCATCATGTCCAGCTCTAACTCTTTGGAGCTAAGAGAGTTTGACAGTCATTCAATATATCTGTAAAATGAAGAGGTAATAGATGCCTCCTAGGTTTTATGTGACGTTGAAGTAAAATGATCATAAATCATGGGGCCTGCCTTCTAGTAGCTGCTCACAGGGTGGTGGCCCTCAGTCTTCTTCCTCAACCATGCCCTGCACTCCATCCCACCCACTTTACAGGACAGACTCCAAAACACTAGCCAAGAGAAGAGACCCAGCAGCACTCCCTAATAGGCCAAAAAACATCCCTGCTACGTGCCTACTGCAGAAAATCCCCACCATATTCTTCTGGCCTTACATGCCCTTCTGCACAGTGGCTCCAGTGCTCAACCATTTGGTGGATCAGAGAACCATTGCCATCTGCTTCATTTTGTTGTTGTTGTTTTCAGTTCGATTTGGTTTTGTACCGCTTGCATATTTAAGGTAAAGGGCTTAACAGTGAGTAACGTAAGATACAAAGCAACCAACATATGATACAAGCACTGTCCACGGTGAAGATACATATGTCAGAAAAACTGCTGACCTTTGGGGAAAGGGGAGAGGGGGCACAAATACATAATAAGCAAATAAACCTGCAAAGTGATAAATGCCAAGAAGAAAACAGTAATGAGGGGGAGAACAATGTGGTGGGAGAGTTTCTATTACATGCAGTAGTTTCACTGGTGAGCAGTCATTTGACTACATTAAGGAACTATATAGGAATACATTATTAAAAATTCAGGCAGAGCAGACAGTAAAGAGGTCCTGAAGTAGGCATGTGTGTAAATGTTCCAGTAAAATCAACTTCTCAGGTGTGGCTGCAACAAAAAAAGTAGGAAAGAAAGCTGGAAGTGATAACAATGGAGAAGCAGAAAAGAGCTCACCTTGCTGTGAATTTTAGGTTATGCTATGTCTCAATCTTGTAGTTTCAATGAGATGGAAAGGAAAGGTATCACTCCCCTCTGCACACCATGAAGCAAAAGTGTTCGTCACTCAGTCATGTCCGACTCTTTGTGGCCCCATGGACTGTAGCCCGCCAGGCTCCTCTGTCCATGGAATTCCCCAGGCAAAAAATACTAGAGTGGGTAGCCATTCCCTTCTCCAGGGGATCTTCCTGACCCAGGGATCAAACCTGGGTCTCCCACTCTGTAGGCAGAGTCTTCATCATCTGAGCCATCAGGGGCTAACACAAAAATACTGTGTATCCTTCAAGCCTAGGTCTAGGAACATAATCACAGTCTGAGAAACCCAGAGACCATCAAATTCAAGCTCTTCATTTTGCATGTTGCCCAGAGAAGGGAAGTCCTTCCTCTGCGTCACATAGCTNCACTCTGTAGGCAGAGTCTTCATCATCTGAGCCATCAGGGGCTAACACAAAAATACTGTGTATCCTTCAAGCCTAGGTCTAGGAACATAATCACAGTCTGAGAAACCCAGAGACCATCAAATTCAAGCTCTTCATTTTGCATGTTGCCCAGAGAAGGGAAGTCCTTCCTCTGCGTCACATAGCTGTGTACCAGAGTTGGAATCCAAATCTCATCTCCTGGCTAGGATTCACTGAATTTTATTTCACAGCATTTTCCTCCTCTCCTTCCACCTTCTGTGATAACTGTTATTAAAAATAACTGTGCACTCACTATGTATCACCCATAAACCTATATGCGTTCTATGTATTAGTTCAGTTAAATCCACGATACAGGGTCATTTATTATCTTTTTCCCCCAGAAATGGAGTAACAGGCAAGTTTGGCCTTGGAGTACAAAATGAAGCAGGGTAAAAGCTAAAAGAATTCTGCCAAGAGAATGCAATGGTCACAGCAAACACCCTTTTCCAACAACACAAGAGATGACTTTACACATGGGCATCACCAAATGGTCAATGTTGAAGTCAGATAGATTACATTCTTTGTAGCCTAAGATAAAGAAGCTGTATGCAGTCAGCAAAAATAAGATCCTGAGCTCCTCATAGCAAAATTCTGGCTTAAACTAAAAGAAACTGGGGAAAATCACTAGGCTAGTCAGGTATGACTTAAATTCCTTATGAATATACAATGAAGGTGACAAATTGATTCAAGGGATTAGACCTAGTAAATGGAGTACCTGAAGAACTATGAATAGAGGTCCATAATATTGTACAGGAAGCAGCAAACAAAACCATCCCAAAGAAAAAGAAATGCAAGAAAGCACAGTGGTTGTCTGAGGAGGCTTTACAAATAGCTGAGCTAAGAAGAGAGGCAAAGAGCAAGGGAGAAATGAAAGGTAAACCCAACTAAAGACAGAGCTCCAGAGAATAGCAAGTAGAGACAAGGCAGCCTCCTTCAATGATCAATGCAAAGAAACAGAGGAAAACAACAGAAAGGTAAGACTAGAGATCTCTTCAAGAAAATTGGAAATATCGAAGAAATATTCCATCCAAAGGCAGGCAAAATAAAGAAATGATGAGGATATAAAAGAAGCAGAAAAGCTGGAAAGAATACACAGAAGAACTGTACAGAAAAGATCTTAATGGCCTGAATAACCACGATGGTGTGATCACTCACTCAGAGCCAGACATCCTGGAGTGTGAAGTCAATTGGGCCTTAGGAAGCACTACTGCCAATAAAGCTAGAGGAGTGATGGAATCCCAGCTGAGCTACTTCAAATCCTAAAAGATGATGCTCTTAAAGTGCTTCACTCAATGTATCAGCAAATCTGGAAAACCCAGCAGTGACCACAAGACTGGAAAAGGCCAATCCTCTTTCCAGTTCCCAAGAAGGGCAGTACTAAAGAATGTTCAAACCACCAGCCAACCGCACTCATCTCCCATGCTAGTAAGGTTATGCTCAAAATCCTCCAAGCTAGGAGGATTCAGCATTACATGAACCAAAAACTCTCAGATGTTCAAGTTAGGTTTAGAAAAGGCAGAGGAACCAGAGATCAAAATGCCAAGACTTGCTGGATCATAGAGAAAGCAAGGGAATTCCAGAAAAACATCTACTTTTGCTTCATTGACTCTGCTAAAGTCTTTGACTGTGTGGATCACAACAAACTATGGAAAACTCTTAAAGAGATAGGAATACCAGACCATCTTACCTGTCTCCTGTATCTGGAAACCTGTATGTGGGTCAAGAAGCAACAGGTAGAACACTGTATGGAACAACTGACTAATTCAGGATTGAAAAAGAAGTATGACAAGGCTGTTTATTGTCACCCTATTTGTTTAATTTACATGCAGAGCACATCATGCGAAATGCCAGGCTGGATGAGTTACAAACTGGTATCAAGATTGCTGGGAGAAATATCAACAACCTCAGATATGCGGATGATACCACTCTAACAGCAGAAAGTGAATTGAAACTAAATAGCCTCTTGATGAGGATGAAGGAGAACAGTGAAAAAGTCAGCTTAAAAAACTCAACTTTATTTTTTTTTTAATTTTAGTTGAAGGCTAATTACTTTATAATATTATAGTGGGTTTTGCCATACATTGATATGAATCAGCCATGGGTTTATATAAGTTCTCTATCCTGAACCCCCCTCCCACCTCCTCTCCCCATCCCATCTCTCTGGGTCATCCCAGTGCACTAGCCCTGAGCTCAACTTAAAAAAACAAAACAAAACTATGACCACGGCATCTAGTCCCATCACTTCTTGACACATAGAAGGGGAAAAAGTGGAAGCAGTGATAGATTGCCTCTTCTTGGGCTCTAATATCACTGAGGACAGTGACCACAGCCATGAAATTAGAAAATGATTGCACCTTGGCAGGAAAGCTATGACAAACCTAAACAGTGTGTTAGAAAGCAATGATATCACTTTGCTGACATAGGTCCACATAGTCAAATCTATGGTCTTTCCAATAGTCATGTACAGATATGAGAGCTGGAACATAAAGAAGGCTGAATGCCGAAGAATTTATATTTTCAAACTGCAGATCTGGAGAAGACACTTGAGAGTACCTTGGACTGCAAGGAGATCAAAACAGTCAATCCTAAAGGAAATCAACCCTGAATACTTTTCGTAAGGGCTGATGCTGGAAGGCCAAAGCCCCAATACTTTAGCCACCTAATGTGTACAGCTGATTCATTGGAAAAGACCCTGATGCTGCAAGGATTGAGGGCAGGAGGAGAAGAGGGCGTCAGAGGATGAGATGGTTGGGTGGCATCACCAATTTGCCATGAACTTGGGCAAACTCTAGGAGATGGTGAGGGACAGGGAAGCCTGGAGTGCTGCAGTCCATGAGATCTCAAAGAGTCGGACACAACTTGACGACTGAACAATAACAATCAGGGGTAAGGGGTATGGCTCAGGGAGAATGAGACACAGTAAAATTGTAAACAGGTAAATGATCAAGATAACTTCACATAGTGAAAGTCCTTCAGAGGCAATAAAAGAGGATGAGATGATTGACACGATCAAGAGTGATCAGCCTGAGGCAGCACCACATCCATCTTGAAGCTCAGGTTCCACGCCGTCCAAATCAATTTCCAAGATAAATACCACTGCCATTTCTTTTCAGCAGCCAGTGTCAGATTATCCCAGACACAAATAACAGGATTTACTCCTGCAATATTGTGTTCTCTAAATAGTGAAAAACAAAAGCCCAGAGATTGGCCTTTTCATCTCTGTCTCTCAGCACCATGTGACAATTTCCTCTTTTCCGACCATGTGATTATATTTTTCCAAAGGCCTTATCAGAGAATCCATTTGAGCAGAGGCTAATGTCACCACTCGATAATGTATCTATAATTGGAGAGGAGCTCATCTGCATTCCACATGAGCTGGACCTGTGGGCTGAGGTGAATGCAAGAGGAGGTCCTGTGGGCTCGGCTTTGAAGGATAACCTGTGGGGTCCCATCCTCCCGTCAACTGTGCTTCTCATTAACTATGCAGGAGACACGGGTGGGCACACACAGCCCTCTCAGAGACCTATGCGCTCCATCCTCAAAGCCTTCAGCTTTCCCCAGTTTCCACTTAAAGCTCCTGGCATATCACGGAGACAACAAGACCCACACCCTTTGTCCCCAGCCCCAGGCATGGCACATTACAGTTTACATGACATTTTCAAGCTGTGTGTTCCTCCTCGGAGAGACAGACAGAAGCAATTATTCTTGCTACCCTGCATTTACAGATGAGAAACCTAGGACTCAAGAAGGTTAAGAAACTTGTCCAAGGACCCACAGCTAGAAAGCAGTAAAGTCAGAGAGTGATCTGACATTTCCAACTTTGAACCTGTAACAGTAAGGATCCTGATGGGAAACAGTCACCCTGCTGAGATTTGGTCATTTGAAAAGAGAATCAATTAAAGGGATTATCTGCAGGACAAGAAGGGAGTACATCTCTCTGGACAAGAGATGGTACCAGAGAGAATGTAAATACAGAACAGGGTTCAGGAGCTCTTGCCTTTGGAGGCATAAAGGGGCCAGGAACTCAAAAAGGGTCACTTGATAGGGCCTGTGGCTTTCAGTCAAAAGGGGACCGAGTCCAATGTGATCCCATAGAGAAACAGCTAGAAGAGTAGGAAGCCCCACCTCCCTCCATCTGACTTCCAGCCTATTCTTTCTGCTGATGAAATTCAAAAGGAAATTGAGATGGCAACCGAGTTCCCAGATGCAGTCCACAGAGGTCAGCCTGCTAGGAGACAGAGTGAAGTAGGGAGCAGAGAGATGTTTCTGGAGAGGCAGATGGGAGACAGCCAGCCCAGACCCCAAGGCTTCTTTCACCATCCCAGGTTGTCTCCCCTTGAGGGGCTACGGGAGCCAACATCAAAGCACAGTCACTTTTGATGGAGGCAAAATCTGGGTCAGCCCCAACGATGGCCTATGCTGCAAATATCCGGTCACCTTTTTCATGTGAAACTTTGCAAGGATGAGATGTAGGTCAAGGCTTGGTCACATAATGTGTATGTTGAACAGCTTTGTGATATGCTCAAGGTTGTCACAATGCACTTCTCCACTGAAGGGAATCCAGGTTGCCTCCAGGTGAAGCCTTGAACCCACCTGTAGATGTCGAGTCCATTGCTGCACCACTCTAACTCCAAAGAGTAAGCAACACCACCCTCCTCCCTCCCAACCCAAGTAGGCCTGGATCCTCAGTTCAGTTCAGTTGCTCAGTCATGTCCGGCTCTCTGCGACCCCATGAATCACAGCACTCCAGGCCTCCCTGTGCACCACCAACTCCTGCAGTTCACCCAAACTCACATCCATTGAGTCAGTGATGCCATCCAGCCATCTCATCCTCTGTCGTCCCCTTCTCCTCCTGCCCCCAATCCTTCCCAGCATCAGAGTCTTTTCCAATGAGTCAACTCTTCTCATGAGGTGGCCAAAGTACTGGAGTTTCAGCTTTAGCATCANATGACAGAGGATGAGATGGCTGGATGGCATCACTGACTCGACGGACATGAGTCTGAGTGAACTCTGGGATTTGGTGATGGACAGGAAGGCCTGGCATGCTGCAATTCATGGGGTCGCAAAGAGTCAGACATGACTGAGCGACTGAACTGATACTGAACTGAATCAGATATAATTTAAGAAAATTAAAGAAAAAAATGTATTCATTGAATTTCACAATAAGGCTATACCAAAACAGCCTGGGACTCACGGAATCCTGCCCAAAGGACTTACTGAAGGGGCTTGATGGGAGATCCTGTTGTGAGCTTCGGCTATAGTTTGAAGAAAGAGACCCACAGAATTGGATGATGGTGATATGTCCACAGACCAGACAAGTGTACCCAAGTGTGTTTTCTCTCCAACAGAGAGGGCACATTCCCCTTTATCCTATCAGTGATCAGTTTATGTTTGTGCCCCATGTGTAAGTTATCTCTACTCTCCTGTGCCTGCCAGAGCTCCTGCAGACATAGGAGACGTAAATTCAACCTGCAAGTGGAGCACAGCTCACCCTGTGCTGTGAATCAGACCAGGAAATCACCAAAAGACTTCTACAAATTAACTGTCTTCCTCGAGAAAAGAATCCACAGAAGTTCAAAGCAGAAATGCCAGGGTAACTTTATCTTAGTCTTTCCTGAGGCCTGATATCTACAAATCACATTTGAAATATACACCACCTATTATGTGACAACTCTACCATATACACTGGTGATGCAAGGGTGAGCTCTCTAGGGGGGCCTGCAGCCTGTGAGAAAGACAGACATCAGTCAAATGGCCAGAAACCACTCTGCAGGGAAACAGTTTATGATGAAATAGTAAAACACAAGAAACTTCTTTCTCTTGTCATGAAAATTAAGGGTAAGTAGACGTGAACTTGATTTTCAAGAAATGGCATATACAGAAATCCTGAGGCTCAAAGAATATGGTACTTGAAGAACTAAAAGAATGTAGTGCAAGAAGAAAGTGAAGAAGGAAACATGGGCCAGACTATGCAGAGAAAAAATTTTAGGCAATATTAAGGATAGTGACCTTTAGCCTTAAGCTTAGAGGAGGCCATTAAATGAGCTTATGTGGGTGCTAGAGTGGGAAGGGAATATGTGATCTACTTTGCAGTGTGAAGTCTTTATGTATCACCCTAATGTCCATGAAAGATGGCTGCCTGTGAAAAAGGCTCACAATTCAGTGTGCTCACCTACTCCCTAGGCCTTGCTCTTATTAGCTCCTGCAGCCTCTAGCACATATCTAATTAGATGTCGATAAAAGAAGCAATAATGACAAATGCCCTCCTAAGTGGGGGTCCGCCACCACCCAACCCTTTATTTCACCACCAGTAGTTTCTAATGAGACCTTGTGATTGCAAAGTCACCTTAAAGAACCCAAAGAGTTTATCACCTTGAAATAGCAAATATCAAAATTTATATCGGAACAGTGTAAAACCACCCATGTAGTAACACTGGAGACTAGCGTAATGCCGAACGGCTCATTTGCGGTCAGTCATGATTTAAGATTAGGTCCTTGGCCATTGCACATCAGTATGGGGACAATGCAAAGCATACAAATTATATAGCGATGATGGGTCACTCAAAGCCCTGACCCCATATTATCTCTGTGGAATTGAAGTCATGAACCTGTCTATCAATACTAGATTCTAGGAAGGAAGCAAAGTCTGTAAATCTAAAAAGGTGATGTGAAATTATCTATAGAGTCCAAAGACCAACAGTGGTCGGAATTTATAACAAGGTCAATTTTGGCCCAACAAAGTTCTTGGAGGTAACCAGCCTCCTCAGTCTGAGAGAGTAATACATGGAATTTGGCCTTTGTTGGCTTCAGTTTAGGAGAAGGCAATGGCAGCCCGCTCCAGTACTCTTGCCTGGAAAATCCCATGGACGGAGGAGCCTGGTGGGCTGCAGTCCATGGCGTCGCTAAGAGTCGGACACAACTAAGAGACTTCACTTTCACTTTTCACTTTCATGCATTGGAGAAGGAAATGGCAACCCGCTCCAGAGTCAGACACGACTGAAGCGACTTAGTAGGTTTCAGTTTATAAGCAGGATAAATTATACTTATTCCATAAGAAGTTAGAAGTAATATCTTGTCACACAGGGGTGTTAAAAAGATGGAGGAAGAGAAGAGGGAAGAAGGTGGAGAGGACTGGTAAAGAATAATCTCCCTGAAAAAGAAATAAGGAAAGACCTCTGGACTCTGGCTTCCATTCGTCACTGACTAACTATGAGCTCCTGGACAGGTCATGTCTATCCTCAGTATCTCAAAAGTCTCCATCTACAAGATGCAAGAACATCCACCTCAGATTGCTTTTATTAAAAAAAAAAAAAGATCAAGGGAATATATAGATCACTTAAAAAAAAGAAAAAAAAAAAGTCCAAATCATTAACCTGCAACTAAACAATGACTGAGCAAAAAGTCTGAGTTTTTCCCAGCATGGTGCTGGGTCTCTGAGGCCAAAACGTCAAAGAATCCAAGAAATTGAAATCATAGATTCCTCAGCTCCCTCCTTGCTTATGCTTCAAAGACAGCACCAACCTGGAGAACACTGAGTAACTGAATGAGCTCTGTTGGGGACACATCAGGATGAATTACAGCTGTTTACCTCTCCTGGAAATGAAATTCCCTTCTGGGTAATATAGATATTCTGAGTACCCCCAAAGAAGCCCACCGAGAGCTCCAACTCCAAGCCTGTAAGTTCCTATGTGTGAAATTTGACGTCAGGAAAGTGATACCCTCAGACTGACAGACTAGTGACTAAAGATTCAGCAGGACCTTCCTGAGAAAGAGATGGCATCACACAGACCTTTTACGGAGAAGGGAAATTATTTCCACTCTAACTGCCTAGGAAAACCCTCAGTGAAGGCCCAGACACATTGAGCAGCTGGCTGAGGGGCTCTGTAGCTCTCACTGAAGACACACTCACAAGAAGTTAAGAGGGATTAAAAAAAAGAAGAAGAAGTTAAGAGGGATGAGCTGAGGGGCAAGAGTTAACTAAATCAAAGGGGTTAGAGCAGGGAAAAACATTCACAAAAACCCTTTCCTTCCAAGCCTCCTCATTCCCACGCCCCACCTCCAGCATACTCCCTAAAAGAAAAGCAGCCGAACAGGTCCAGCTATAAATCTGTTTCCCTGCATCCAGCCACTCTGGCTGCTATTATTTATAACATTAATTTAATTAAAGTTCCCAGAGAGATAGATGAATTTCTTTCCCGTAGTATAGAAAATCAGTTCTTTTCAATGACAACATCAGTACCCCTGCTCTAACTAGAAAACTAATGTAGTATTTGGAATTCTTTTTCTTTTTCAATTAAAAAAGTCCTCATGGCTCATGCATTTTTTATTCCCCAGTGTTCCTTTCCAACAAGTGAAGCAGAAAAGGAACAGAGACACCTAATATATAAATGTATGCTTTTTAAGAAATTGAGTTCCATCATACATATTATTCTGGTTTGAGTTTTTTTTTTCTCTCGCTGCTTTCCTTTTTAAGGAATAACCATACGTATCCATCATCAAGGACAGAGTAGAACTGTAACAATAAAGATGCAAGCTTTGATATTTTCTCCTAACAAAACACATTATATCTCCAGCAGCCTATTTCCCTCCTTCCATTCATCCTGGATAAACCCATATCCATGCATTAAATCACAACTCAAGATGTGTCTGAAGGCATACAGATGAAATCACTAAGTTGGAAATGAAGTCTTATTTTCCCTTCTATTTTAATACATCTTAGGCCCTGTGTATGCAATAATGTACCTTCCTGTTAGTCTACTCATGGCCTCAGGTAGCCAACAAGCCACCAGATAAAGAGAAGATTCTACTGTATTTCTTTTTAGTCCTTTCCATTTGTAATTCTGAAAGCCCAGGAATGCAGATAGATGGGGAAATGCAGGCCACTCTCTCCTCATCCACTTCAGTTAATCCTTTCACCTACTACCTCTCTGCCACTGAGGCCACTGTTGACCAAAAGCATATTTAAACCTACCAGGCAACAAGAGAAAAAAGATAAAGATTTTTGAAAAGACAAAATTAGAAATGCGTTTGCTACTGATGGCATTAGAAGATCAGGCAGAGTTAAGCTTGGAATCTACCTAGTGAGGTTGAAATTAATAAGCTGCAAGGTACAAAGCATGAATACAAGTGTGCGGGGCTCCATCAGAATGAGACATCCAACACGGCCATGCCTGAGAGCCTTAACAATTAAGCAGCCACTTTCTACTAAGCTGAAAATCAAAGTGTTAGTCACTCAGCCATGTCCAACTCTTTGTGACCCCATGGACTGTAGCCCAACAGGCTCTTCTGTCCATGGAATTCTTCAGGCAAGAATACTAGAGTGGATTGCCATTTCCTTCTCCAGGGAACCTTCCCAACCCAGAGACTGAACCCAGGTCTCCTGCATTCCAGGCAGATTCTTTACCAACTGAGCCACCAGGGAAGACCTACTTTGTTGAATAATCTACAATTTGGAATGTGTTACATTGGCCACCTAGACCTTCAGATTCATTTTCTCCCATTATTTAAGTGCCTATGGTTTGGCAGCAACAAAGGCTTCTTTCCCTTCAGTATTCAGAGGATGTGTGTGTGTGTTGTTGTTGTTTTTTAATAGTACAACTATCCATCATCCTCTCACTACAGTATACTGCTTTATCTTGTAGATCAGCAAACTACCAGGCCTCCACAGCAAGGATAGCCTATATACCCCCCAAAAGGCTATCCACTGTCACATGTCTGGATCAGAAGATGTCTGAGACAAGAAAGAAAGAGCACAAGGTGGAGAGAATAAGATGTCAACATTCCTTAGATATCCAAAATTGCATATTCCGCATCTACTCTAGCAAGAAGGAAGGCAAGCAAGGAGAGGAGGGGGGGGCGAAGGTTGGGTATCTAGGGTAAGTAGCCGCTCTTCACCAGCAGCATACTGCACTGTCAACACACAAATCCATGTAGATGACTGCAAGCTGCCTGCTAGTCTACCACAGAAGCAGCCCTGTGAAGATGGCAAGCTCGGTTGCTCTCCAGGGTCCTGAGGGAAAAAAAAAAAAAAAAAATGCATACTCTAAACGTTGTAATGAGATATGCCTGGAAGAGTAGAGGTGGAAGGAGATTCAGAAATCTAGTCCTAGCCCCTCATTTTATTTCTAGGGAGCTAAGACCCAGGGACAGTAAATGAATTTCCCAGGATCATACAAATTTAACACTTTCTGGTAGCTCTAGTTTTTAGTTCAGAATGTGTTTGTGATAAAAAGCCAGATTTTCAAAGGAGAGATGCAAATAGTATCTATTATGTTTAGGAACGCCAGGAAAGTATAAGATGGTGGCTTCCTCATTCAGTAAAACTGCACCTGTACATCTCCTCCTAAAAGCTGTGATCATTTTGGCTCATGGTCTGAGAATGGGGGAAGTAAATCTTCGAATCTCCTCTCTCACAGAAGTAAAAAGGAAAGGGGCCATGCCACACTCTCAAAGCCCTGCCAGGATCAACATCGTATCACATTGGAGGGGATGTTCTCTTTCCCATTCAGCCTCATTTATATATTTTTAAAGTGACTCTGCAGTTACTTTTTCCAGGGACTCTGTTGGCATAAAAATCATTTATCATTGTGTTGTACTACCAACCATGGAACTAAAAGACGAACTATTGGAGAACCATGCCTAGGATTTGGCAGTTAGAATAATTTCAGGGAACTGATGGACCTCAAACCCTACACTGCACCATGGATTCACATTATCCACCAGGTCCTCATCCGTGAGACATGGATCTTCACACAAAAAGATCTTCACTTTTTCCATAAGTGAAGATTAAATTAAACTGCTTTCATTTCCAGTATGACACTGAAACATCTTTGCTACATGATGGCATATGTTTACAGTACTTCCTGATGCTGTGTGTTCATAGAGTAGCTTGAAATTTTCTAAGGATTTGGCACACGCTCTCTTGCTATGTTACTAAAAGTATATGGTAGAAGAGTTACTATTACTCTCATTTTATAGACATAAGCACAGATTCTGATGGAGAGAAAGGATTGGAGATCAGAGGACAGGAGGAATCTTCTAAGAGTCTAAGACACAGATTTCCTGATTTCACACTCATTGCACATTAAGTCACATTTTATAACCAAGACAGAGGTCCAGCATTCATTACAGGTTTTGGATAAACCAGATAGCATGTGCCTGGTCACATAAGCACAGCTCTTCTTTCCCTGTCGTCCCCTCTGTCAATTTCCGTTCTCTGGCTCTTCCTGCAGGCTGTCTCACTGCTGACTTGATCCACTCACTGATACACAGTCTTTTCTCACTGGCCCTATGACTGGCTTTGTCATGCTCACAAGATGAACCTCATTCCAAATCGGATTCTCATGTAACTTATACAGAATCAGATCACAGTGGTAAAACTGTAAAGCTGCAGAGTGTGTCATGCATTTTCACTTGGGATGGTAAGAAACTGAGAGGCTACTCCATGTCACTAGGAGCTCTTCCTTCTGTGGTCTCCCAGGTCTGATGGTCTCTACTAGGAAACCAGCAATCCATCAGGTACTGCCTTACAACACTCCTTATACTGTTGCCTTTTCAGTTCAGTTCATTTCAGTCACTCCGTCGTGTCCGACTCTTTGCAACACCATGAACCACAGCACCTCAGGCCTCCCTGTCCATCACCAACTCCTGGAGTTTACCCAAACTCATGTCCATTGAGTCAGTGATGCCATCCAACCATCTCATCCTCTGTAACTCCCTTTTCCTCCTGCCCTCAATCTTTCCCAGCATCAGCGTCTTTTCAAATGAGTCAGCTCTTTGCATCACTGTTGCCTTTTACTGTAAATTACACATGGGTTATATCCTATATTCTTTCCTTGCTTTTCACTTCTCTTGGGAAAGAAGATTGGGTGCTTCCAGGCATATATACACTCTCAGGTTTAATTTTGATGAGCTGTGTACATGTGTTCCTGTTTGTGAAGTAAATCATACATCAGTGCAGGAAGCCGGAGACTAAGAATCTTGGCCTAGCTCTTTTGGAAGTGGTGGTCTTTGATAGTCATCTCTTAATTTCTCCTTTACTCTAGTGCAAATGTTTGTTGAAAAGTCATTGTAGTACATTATACACGGCTTAACTACATTAAGGAATGTTTGGTTTAACAACATGCTTATAAATACTTTAGGAGATCTCTGGAAAGAAGATGCCATGTCACCATATTTCATTATGAAAAACCTAGAGATATAAAGAAATGCTCACATTGTGAAGTTATTCTGAAATATTTGACAGAAACTTTGAATTACTGACTTGTTCAGTGATTTACAATAAGTTTATTTGTCTGGGTCTGCAAGTTCTTCAAAATCAGTTGTATGGAAAAGCTGAATGTGTTTTGCAGTGAGTCAATACCAAGCTTTAGAGGTAAAATCTAAATATGTTTGCTGTTTAGACTACAAACACTGAGTTAACTCTGTCAGAGTGACAATCAGGCTGCAGGTGTGCGTGTTTATGTACAGGCACTAGGTCCACTTGGACAAGCTTGAACAAATGAGGTGCAAGTTCAGAGTTCCATTTCAAAGGGACTGGGTAAGAGAGAAATTGTTCCAGCAGTGAGGCAAGAGGAGGCAGAGGATTGGAGCGGGGAGACGTGTGAATTGCAGAAAGTTCCTGCTGAAGCCTGGATACATGTACCATTTGAATGGAAAACACTTTTGAGTCCATTCCTCCACTGTCATTTCAAGACCAAGATGCTGGGAGTGACTGTTTTCCATTTCTTCTCTGCTTAGCTGCTATTGTTAGTGCCTAAACAGCCTACTAACAGGCTTCCATGAGAGTCCACGATTCTTCTAATATCCAAGGATCAGGGCCAGTCACTGTGGGGGACCCTGGTGGCTTCAGAATTCAAAAGGACTGAATGAATAAGCCAAGGACTTCCTAATGGCAAGAATTCCTATTTCTTTGTATCCCCACGGCCCGGCAGAGACAGTGTGCCCAGTACTTTAATTGGATAGATTGACTGAAAATTACAAGTTACCAAATAAAGAGAAGGAAAGAAAATCCCTTTTGTGGTAAAAGAACCCTTATGCACGGGATCCCAGATGTCGGGACTGTGGGCTTTGAGTGACTGGAACACGCTGCAGGGTGAACTGAGAATGGAGCAGGGTAATCGGAGGAATGTGAGTTCTCAGCTTTGTTGGCAACTCTCAATACAAAGGAAGCAAAAGAAAATCCTAAGGCAGTGGAGATAATCAGGCTAGCCACCCAACTGAGTGGTTCCTTTAATGTTTCTAGCTTGAGGTAATCTGCTACCCACACTTTGAGAGTTTCTAAGTAGGCCCAGCTGAACAGCTGAAGCAGGAAGAAAAGTGTGTCTCAGTAACAGGCAGAAAGTGTTAGATTACCAACTGAAATAGCAGTCACTTTTCTTGTGACAATGTGTGTAATTAGGTCTGAAAAGGTTGTTTCTCAGTTCTAAGAAAAGGAGAAATTTCTGCCACATTCCAGTTCCTCAGAACAATGGAACTGCCTGGAAATCTCGCTCTGATTTCAAGTATTTTTAGGATTCCTGACATTTTCGTAGCTTCTTTCTTCTGGGAAGACTTCCTGGCATGGTCATGACTTTATCTTGGAAAGGACATGAATTTCAGAGGCAGAAAGCAGAGGTAGGCAGGCAAAGGTTGGGGAGTTGGATCTTGGTTCAGAGTTTTAGCTCCATGGTTATGTTATGTGATTGGAGCTGAGTTACTTACCATCTTGGAGCCTTTCTACTTCCAAATCTGTACAATCCGTCTAATGAAATTGCCTCCACACCATATGGCTGCCCCCAAGGACTATTATACCTATCACATCTAGCAAGTTACCTGGCCTATGGTAGATGCCCAGTAGACGGAAGTCCCTTTCCTTGTGCCAAACCAATGGGTTGTGTAAGATTCCACATCTTGCCCACCAACCCCAAAGATCAGCAATGTAAGATGCATGAAAGGAAAATGCTAGAAGTAAAGAACAAACTGATCACACTGAGTCTGGCTTTTTTTCTTCCATTATGTTCTAAGTCCAGTGCCAACAGTCCCTCATGTTGGGCTGAAGAGCCTAGTGGTTAGAGCAGACACACAGAAGTCAGACTCAGGTCCAAATCCTAGAGCTGCCTCTTAGCAGCAGAGGGTTACAAAAATAGAATGTAACCTCAGTTCCATCACTTTTAGATGAGAAAAATAGCCAGAGTGATAAATTAAGATATGTAAAGTACTTAGCATGGTCAGTAGCACAGTCAACACCCAAAAAGGTTATCTATTGCCTCACCATTTATCTTCTGTCCAGCACAGCTCTAGCAGGTGACAGGTTGAGAAAAATAAGGAAGCGTAACTTTAAGGGCAAAAGGAATCAGAAAGGAAGAATCTCACACCGGTATGAAATGCATAGCTTAGAGAATAAAAATCAGCCTTTCTGAAATTCACTCTCTGTAAGGGTGGCCTAGATAAGACGTAGTAGACCAGCATCTTGATAAATAGCCCAGAGCTTCTGCCATTTTAAAAATCAGCCAGTGCTGGCTAGAAAGAAACTTTTGAAGGAGAAATTTTGTTCCACATACTAGACGCTGAAGTGAAGTGAAGTTGCTCAGTCATGTTCGACTCTTTGTGACCCCGTGGGCTGTAGCCTACCAGGCCAAGCTTCTCCATCCATGGGATTCTCCAGGCAAGAATACTGGAGTGGGTTACCATTTCCTTCTCCAGGGGTATCTTCCTGACCCAGGGATCGAACCCAGGCCTTACGCATTGGAGGCAGACACTTTAACCTCTGAGCCACCAGGGAAGATCTTTCCTCACCTTAACCTTCTCCTTCTCCTCACTGGGGCTGTGCTTTACAGGTACTTGGATTTCCAGGGTCCCTCACTTATTTATTGCAGCCCAGGCTATTCTCCAGTTTCTGCTCCCTCTTTCTTTTTTTTTCCCCTCAAGGGAAAGCACAAATGCAGTTTCCCACTACCACAAATTATGCAGTCAAGTTTCCCACATTTGGGGAAAGCGCAAGTATTCCCTCTATTTAAACCAGTGGTTTTCAAATGCCAGCCCTTACACCAAGGCTAACCTGCTTGCATAAGAACTACCCAGAGAGTTTATGAAGAATATAGTTCCACACTCAAGGAATCTGATTCACCAGGTCAGAGATGGCCCCCGGTTATCCATAATTCTTAAGTGTAGTCAGGTTTTATAACTGTTTCTAGACTTTTCCTACACCAAAACCAAAATTGACCTAACCCCTGGCCCAGTCATTCCCAGCTTCTCTTTCCCTAACCTATCTAAAAACCTCATTTGTCCTGGGTCCATGAATCATTAATCGGCACCAATTTTATGTTTTCTGTCCAAGATCTTAAATAAAGGAAAATAAGTTATGCTATGACTGAAAGTATAAAAAACAAACCACCATTATATAGAAGCTTGTAACAAGGGACAGGTAGTCTGAATATCAAAAGATTATTGTTAATTAAAGAAAACCTGATATCTCAAGCAAAAAAAAAAAAAAAAAACCACCAGAGAAGGGAACTAGTATTTAGAACCTCCTCAAATCCATTCTGTAAAAATGCTGCTGCTGCTGCTGCTAGGTCACTTCAGTCATGTCCAACTCTGCGACCCCACAGATGGCAGCCCACCAGGCTCCGCCATCCCTGGGATTCTCCAGGCAAGAACACTGGAGTGGGTTGCCATTTCCTTCTCCAATGTATAAATGCAGCTGACCCTACAGCATACTGTGGGTTCCAGCTCTCCTGTTCTCTCCCTACTTTCATGGCAGAGAGGCCAGAATACATGACAAATGAAAGTCTGGAGACACTGGGTCACCACAGATGTGCAGAATAAACAATAATAACAGTAACAACCATCACCACCAGGTACTGGGTGCCAAAGCCCAAGCACCACCCAAAGCACTTTATGCAAATTATCTTACTTAACTTTCCCATCTGTGAATACGCATAACAGCACATATATAGTACTAACAGTCCCAGTTTACAAATTACATTGAGATGCAAAGGAATTAATGTGTCCAAATTCACACAGCTAACAAGTGTCTGAGGATGGCAGAGGAGACAATTTCATAGGGACCAGAGCATTTGTAAAGGCAGGGAACCTTCAATTAGCACAAGCTACCCTCCCTCTCTTTTCTCTTCTCTAGAGAGAAGACTATTGGGAAATAAAAGAGAAAACTTACACAAAGAGGAAGTAAATAATTGCAGAGCAAGAAAACAGCAGTGTCTCCAGGATGCTTCAGTTGCTGCTGCTGCTGCTGCTGCTAAGTCACTTCAGTTGTGTCCGACTCTGTGCAACCCCATAGACGGCAGCCCACCAGGCTCCCCCGTCCCTGGGGTTCTCCAGGCAAGAACTACTGGTGTGGGTTGCCATTTCCTTCTCCAATGCATGAAAGTGAAAAGTGAAAGTGAAGTCGCTCAGTTGTGTCCAACCCTCAGCGACCCCATGGACTACAGCCTACCAGGCTCCTCCGTCTATGGGTTTTCCAGGCAAGAGTACTGGAGTGGAGTGCCATTGCCTTCTCCAGTGTTTCAGTTGGGAAGTACTAAACTAAGGCTTCAACGTTTCTTTCTTACCTGTGGTGTAGAAGCACACACAGGACCCTTCTTGTCTCTCATTTGAGCAACGTATGGGTGGTGGGTAGGGTGAAAAAGAAGTGCTACCTGACAGGCCACTTTAGTTCTAGAGAATTGAAAGAGCCACTGAGTTCTTGAAGGTACAAATGGAACGAGTGGCTGAGAGCTGGCATCATCCAAGCTGCCTAGCCCAAGATAAAAAGGAGCTACTTGTCTCTATGGAAATGTCATCTAGGCACACATTACATCTAGTTGAAGCCACAATTCTCCAGAAAATCCAGAAAGCACTTTAAATAGATAGACCAAGCTAGACCAAGACTCACTTCAAGATGGTGGAACTTCCCTTAAACCTGACACTAGCTTCTGTTCTCAGCCTTTCCAGGTCCTCTCCTAAGAGAGGCTGCAGAGCCGGAGTAGCAAGCACACTGAAGTATCCCCTCATCAGAAATGCAGTCCAGAGCTTCTTTCTCTTGGGTGCCAGAATGGAGGCTACCCTCAACACGTCTGTACTTTTTCCAGAGCCTAAAAGAACAAGTCTTGTGACCAAACCATCATTTAACTTTGGCAGTAATATTAATGAAGACCAACCACTCATGGCTACTTTCCATCACAAAAGATTCTCTATAAAAGGACTCAGATAACTATTCATAGACGCCCAGTGGGTTCTTTAGAAATGAAAACATCCCCCTTCACCACCATCATCCAGCTGTCCAGCCACATGTGAACCAATAGAGACCAGTAGTGTCCTTTCTTCAGCTGGCCGTAAACCGCCCTCTAGGGACAGACGTGGAGGAAGCTATCCCCTTCCCACCACAACCCACAGCATCCAATGAAACCCTCCCTTACCCTTCTTGCCCCCTACACCCCCATCTTCAAAGCAGCCCTGCCATCCTCTGATAAACCAGAAGGCTCACCCCTCTGCAGAGGATAAATGGCATCAATTCCAAAAGATTCCAAGAACAGCCCCTGTAAGAAGTTTCCATTTGGAAAAAATATTTAAGCAAAGCTGTGCTTGATGAAGTGAAATAGAATTAGCCGCTCCAGTAGCACCGGCCTCTCAATTCATTTGAAGGTAGGCCAGCTCATTCGCTTCCAAGTGGAACGGACTCAACAACAATACATCACAGTTAACTGTACTCACAGCTCCAAGGAATTCCAGCCGGTTACACCGAGGTGTACTTAATAGTCCCCCATCTGTAATCAACCTTTTGTACATTTCTTCCAAACCGCTGCATATGGTTTCATTTTAATGAACTGTTTTCCTAGCATATTACAGTTGGTCATTCCGGGACACGCCCATTTGGTATGTTAAATGACTCCCAGGGTCCCTTGGGTTTTATTCCCCAGCAAGGCTTGGAGGGGACTGGTTTTTTCCCCTCCCCATTGCTCGATTTCAAGGGCACAATCACAGAAGATCAAAGGCCAGGACATACCTGTTGCAGTCGATGTGGAGCAGGAGATGGGAGGCGCTAACTGACAATGCAACCCTGTGCCACTGCCCATCGGCCAGCCGGTAGGGAAGCGCCTCTGTCCGGGGCCTCCCACTGTGCATGTAGTGATAGCGAAGCTCATCCCTCAGACCACTGCTCTCCAGTTCAAAATAGCTGTGTGCAAAGAACACAAATGTGTTTTGTTTTACTTCTGGTTATCACAGGCCTCATCAGTCCTCGCGACTTCCTATCAGGATTCCCCGAATCTAAAATTAACTCAACATGACGCAAAGAAACACAACACAGTTAATTGTACAACATGGAACCCAATTCACCTTCCATCCAAGAGTCCTCACAGTGACAGCTTGAAGACCTGATATGGTGACGGACAGACGCACTAGCAAGCTAACTGGCAAAGCTCAGTGCTCTGTCACCTAAATATAAGTCAGGTCTCCTTTCTATTGTCTACAAAAGGCCACTCACATGGAATGGGTTTATCGATGTTTATTTTTATTACTGCCACTTCTACTTTTTCAAGAATTAAAGGAAAATACAAGTCATGTTAACTATCAGGGATGGAAACAAACTATCACAGAAGAGGTGGGTAAGGTTTTTTTGCTGTTGCTGTTATTTTTACTTCCCCCGGACAAGACACTGTAAGTGAACGATTCCTACACAACCAATATAGAAGGAACGTTTGAAGCTACTCACATTATGTGTTAATATTTCCAAATATCATGGAATGAAACATGTGATTGACCTTTTCTTTTTGCAGATTATTACCTTCTTTTTCTAGATCCGTGAAAAAACTCAGCATCTCCTCTTCAGTCGGCACACTGGCCATAAAAGGCAGCAGGCAACTTTGGGACACTCCTCAGTCACACACCAGGGCTGGCACTTTCACGGGGGCACAACTGTGCAGTTTCTTATGTGTGCCTTCTGAAATGTGTCACCGTGACCACCATCACCACAGGGTCCAATCTCACTGTCAGGCACTGCACTGGGCCTCTGACATATACCGTCTAATCCATCACTCACAAAAGCCTGGAAGACTGATACGATACCTTCTGAGGATCTTTAAAAAAAAACGAGATTCTGGAATTAAGTAACATACCCAAGCCAGATTTTAAACTCAGAGCTAGATGCGACAATCCATGTACTATCTACCAGTTAGGCCTCATCTCAGAGGCACAGAAACAAAGTAGCAAAGATGGCCTCAACTGGCACTGTCTCCCAGCAGCTTATCCACACAGGCAGTTCAAGAACTGCTTGCCTAAACAGGTAACCATGTTCAGTCTCAAGGTGTGGAAGGACCTACTGCTTCTGCTCGAATCCACTGAGTTGGCCTGACCCCACCAACCCAAGCACATTTAATCCAGAACATAAAATGCACCCTTCATGAGCACTGAGATGACTATATGATGAATCTCAGCTTCTATTACCCATGACTTCCAAATCTCACATAAGAAAACAAATGCACATTTCTTGCTCATCTTTCACAGAGATCATTCTGAGATCACACTGCAGGAAAAGCGAAGTCAAGACCAGCCTCTGACCCACCTCACGAGGACTATACAAAGAATTAGACTCAAGATCACAAATAGAAAAGACTACTTTATACTGCTGCAGCCATCTCCTGGGCCCAGGTACATACTTCCTAGTAATAATATAATATTATATATATATATATATGTATATATATATATATGTATATGTATATATTTAAGACTGTTAAGAGGAAATCCCTTAACATACAAGACATTCATTTTAAGAGAATTCTCCAATTTTTTCCTAAGCACCCGGAATACTGGAAGAATCAAACAATCAGAGGACGTAAAAGGTCAGGAAAATCTTAGAGATTATCAGGTCATTCATTAATTTACTCAGTGTGTCAGGGCTGGACACATATTGAAAAGCTAAGATAGGATTTAAAATACAGATCCTGTTCTAAGATTTCCCACTTAGAGAATAGTGGGGGGAAAAAATCAAATGTATGCCCCTCCCCTCAAAAAAGCTAGAAATTGGCGAATGGGAAACAAAGGAAAGTCGAAGCTATCACTTCGTGATTAAATATGGCATTCTAGAAATGGGATTTCATAAATATCTCATTTAATTTCTTCAAGCTAAATACTATTATCACTATTTTACAGATGAATTCACAGATGATCAGAGATATTAAAATACCTTGTCCAAGACCACACAGCTCCTGTACAAAAAAGCAGCTAACTTGGTACTTAAGAAGTTACCAAGATTAACACATAATAAGAACTCTTTCAATCACTTTACTTGGACCAACAAGCTACTCCTAGGGGAAGGAACATGACCTTGAAAGGACCTCAATCAATGAGAATCAAAAATATTTATGATAACTTGAATCATAATAAAGAAAAGATGAGGCATATATATTTAACCAGATTTAATCATCATTGCCTCATTGAGCAACTGCTCAGTGTATTATAAACATACCTTTTAAAGATCATTTTGCAATGAATTGGAGTAAGTGGGTACCTCGAGGTAATCACAAACATACAGTTAAAACAAACGTGCACTAATATGACACAAGTGGTTACTTGTGTCTTGGGCCATCCGACAGCACCATGCATATATACAAAAACTGCTGTACCTCAAATAACCCAGATGAAAGTCAAGATGCTATGTTTAAAGAAACAAAATTTTTAGAGTTCAAGACCATTCACACATGACAGTAATTCCCCAGCATTTCAGGCCTGCAGACAAGGCCAAATCTTGTGGCCTAAGAGTGCTCTTATGCAATTAAAAAGGGAAAATAAAAGTTATTAACAGATAACTGCAAAAGTGGTCCTAGAGATGACAAAGAAATCAGACAGCTAAGTGATACCTGGCTAAAACTGCTTCATGAATACTGAGAAGAGAAAAGGGCAGTACTTGCAGGCAGTAATCCTCTGCTAAAACTGTTGTGAGGCTTAGTCCTGAAAGCAGCATGGAGGAGACAGTCATTTGGCCTGAGAGCACCTGACATTCGCCTAAAGTGCGGACTGTAGTAGATTTGTAGTAGAGCCTGCTTCTCTGGTGGCTCAGAGATGATAAAGAATCTGTCTGCAGTGCGGGAGACCTGGGTTCAATCCCTGGGTCAGGAAGATCCCCTGGAGAAGGGAATGGCTACCCATTCCAGTATTCTTGCCTGGAAAATCCCATGGAGAGAGGAGCCTTGTGGGCTACAGTGCATGGGGTTGCAAAGACTTAGACACAACTAATCGACTAACACNCATGAATCACAGCAATATCTTTTTTGATCCATCAGCCAGAGTAACAGAAATAAAAACAAAAGTCTTTGCAAAGTAAAGGATACCATAAGCAAAATGAAGATAACCCAGAGAGTGAGAGAGAATGTTTGCAAATGATATGACTGACAGGGATTAGTCTCCAAAATTTACAAACAGCTCATGCATCTTAATATCATCAAAACAAACAATCCAATCAAAAATGAGCAGAAGACTTAAATAGATATTTTTCCAAAGATGATGTACAGATGGCCTAGAGGCATGTGAAAGATGTTCCACATTGCTAATTATTAGAGGAATGCAAATCAAAACTACAATGAGATATCACCTCAGACCAGTCAGAATAGCTATCATCAAAAAGTCAATATATAATAATGCTTGAGTGGGTGTGGAAAGAAGGAAACCCTCCTACACTGTTGGTGGGAATGTAAATTGGTACAGCNATTAGAGGAATGCAAATCAAAACTACAATGAGATATCACCTCAGACCAGTCAGAATAGCTATTATCAAAAAGTCAATATATAATAATGCTTGAGTGGGTGTGGAAAGAAGGAAACCCTCCTACACTGTTGGTGGGAATGTAAATTGGTACAGCCACTGGGGACAACTCTATGGAGGTTCCTTAAACAAACTAAAACCAGAGATACCATAAAACCTGAAATCCCACTCTTGGGTATGTACCTGGAGAAAACTATGGTCTAAAAGGATATAAACACCCTAATGTTCACTGCAGCACTGTTTACAATAGCCACAACATGGAAGCAACATCAACAGAAGAATGTATAAAGAAATCAGAAAGAGAAACTAAGTAATCAGTCCCATTGACCACTGCAACAAAAAGAACAAAATCTATCTCGGAATAAACCTACCTAAGGAGATGCAGAGATATTCCATATTCCTGGATTGGAAGAATCAATACTGTGAAAATGACTATACTACTAAATGCAGTCAACAGATTCAGTGTGATCCCAATGAAATCACCAATGGCATTTTTCACAGAACTAGAACAAAACATTTCACAATTCATATGGAGACACAAAAGATCCTGAATAACCAAAGCAGTCTTGAGAAAGAATAGAGTTGGAGGAATCAACCTTCCTGACTTCAGATTACACTACAAAGCCACAATCATCAAGACAGTATGGTACTGGCACAAAGACAGAAAAATAGACCAATGGAACAAAATAGAGAGCCAACTATAAACCTACACACCTATGGGCACCTTATTTTTGACAAAGGGGCAAGAATATACAATGGTGCAAAAATAGCCTCTTCAATAAGTGGTGCTGGGAAAACTGGACAGCTACATGCAAAAGAATGAAATTAGAATGCTTCCTGATGCTATACAAAGATAAAATCAAAATGGATTAAAGACCTAAACATAGGACCAGTTTTCAACAAAAAACAATAAAACTTAGAGGAAAACATAGGCAAAACACTCGATGACATAAATCAAAGCAAGATCCTCTAATACCCACCTTTCAGAGTAATGGAAATAAAAATAAACAAATAGGACCTAATTAAACTTATAAGCTTTTGCACAGCAAAGGAAACTACAAACAAGGTAAAAGGAGAACCCTCAGAATGAGAGAAAATAATAGCAAAGGAAACAACTGACGATTAATTTCCAAAATATACAAGCAGCTCATACAACTCAGTATCAGAAAAACAACCCAATCAAAAAGTGGGAAAATTCCCTAAACAGACATTTCTCTAAAGATGACATATGGATGGGTAACAAATGCATGAAAAGATGCTCAACATCACTCATTATTAGAGAAATGCAAGTCAAAACTACAATGAGATACCACCTCACACCAGTCAGAATGGCCATCATCAAAAACTCTACAAACATTAAATGCTGGAAAGGGTGTGGAGAAAAGGGAATCCTGTGCACTGCTGGTGGGAATGTAATTTGATACAGCCACTATGGAAGATGGTATGGAGATTTCTTTAAAAACTAGGAATAAAACCACCATATAACCCAGCAGTCCCACCACTAGGCATATACCCTGAGGAAACCAAAACTGAAAAAGGCACATGTATTCCAGTATTCACTGCACACCTCCTACAATAGCTAGAACATGGAAGCCACCTAGATGTCCACTGACAGACAATATCCATGGACATGGATAAAGAAGCTGCAGTACATATATACAATGCGCTATCACTCGGCCATAAAAAAAGGAATACATTGAGTCACTTCTAATGAGATGGACAAATCTTGAGCCTATTATACAGAGTGAAGTAAATCAGAAAGAGAAAGATAAATATATGCTAGCACATAGGTATGGAATCTAGAAGAATGGTATTAATGAATTTATTTGCAGGGCAGCAATGGAAAAACAGACATATGAAAACAGACTTATGGACACCGAGGGAGGGGAAAACGCAGGGGTGAGTTGTATGGAGACAGTAACATGGAATGGGAATTTGCTGTATGACTCAGGGAACTCAAACAGGGACTCTGTAACAATCTGGAGAGGTGGGATAGGGAGGCAGATGAGAGGGAGGTTCAAGAGGGAGGGGACATGGGTGTACCTATGGCTGAGTCTTGCTGATGTTTCACAGAAAATGACAAAAGTCTGTAAAGCAATTAATTTTCCATTAAAAAATATTTTTTAAAAAAGATGTGGTTCATATACAATGGAGTATTATTCAGTCATTAAAAAGAATGGAATAAGGCCATTTTTAGCAACATGGATGAACCTAGAGAGTGTCATACTGAGCGAAATAAGTCAGACAGAGAAGGAGAAATGTCATATGACATTCCTTATATGTGGAATCTAAAAATAAATTACACAAATGAACTTACTTGCGAAACAGAAAGAGACTCACAGACAGAGAATGAACTTATGGTTGCTGGAGGGGAGGGAGGGGGAAAGGGATAGTTGGAGAGTTTGGGATGGACATGTACACACTGCTGCATTCAAAATGGATAACCAGCAAGGACCTAGTGTACAGCACATGCAATTCTGCTCATATTATGTGGCAGCCTGCTTGGGAGGGGAGTTTGGGGGAGAACAGATACACATATACATATATTAATATATGGCTGAATCCCTTTGCTGTTCACCTGAAATTATAACATTGCTAACTGGCTATACTCCAATATAAAATAAAAAGTTTACAAAATAAAATAATAAATTTTACAAATAGTCTTAAACCACTGAATAATCTGTTAATAATCTCAGGTCTAAATTCATACAATTCTGAAACTACCGTGCACACTGATAACCTTTAAGATGAACTGAATAACCAGTTGGTCAGTTACTTTCATTCTACCCTTGAATTTTCTGGCAATGCTTAGGCTCCAGGTTCTTAGCCGCCTGGGGGAGAGAAGACAGGAGACAATAGATGTAGCTAATATTCACACCCTGCCTTTCTCCCTGGGAACACAGCTGACTGTATTTCCCTGTGCCTTTGAGTCTAGAGGGGAACATATGACTAGCTGTCAGGAGCAAAACATGAACAGAAATGATAGGTATGACCAAGGCTACATAGTTAGGAGAGAAGTGCCTTATCTGTGCTGGTTGCAGAGGGGCTAATAGAGGATTCTGAGTCCTTAGGGGGCAGTGATGTCATCAGATGGAGTAAGTCTGGATCCTCAAATGCCTGCAGGGAGCAGGAATACCATTCTTCACACAGACTAAACAAAAATAAAGGTTTATTGTTAATAATCCATAGAGATTCAAAGGTTATGAAACTACCTTGACTTACTAACGAGAAATACAGGAATATGAAGCTGAGGAAAAGCAAAAAACTGAGAAGTAACCATGGACACGAAGCTACCACTAGACTATAAATAGAAAGAAATGACAGGAGGCAGGAAGACAGTTATCTTCAGTCCTGTATAAGGCATATAACCTGCATTGTATGGCCTAATATTCTGTTGGGCAAATGATATTTTCCCAAAAGTACCCACAAAGAAATGTAACCCTGACACAGTTTCTGTCTTATCTGCCGAAACACCTGAACTCGAAGACCTGAGTCACCATGTGAGAAGTCTGACTCCTCTGATGCCACCATGCTGTAAGAAAACCCAGTCCAGTGTGGGGAGACGACATACAGATACTTTGGTCAACACATCCAAGTACAGACCCCAGTCAGCCACCNTGTTTCCGACTGAAAGGTGGGATCTATGGTCCCTCCCCTGGAATCTAGGCAGGCCTGTCAGTGCTTTAAACAGCAGAAATAATGCTTGATGACTCCCGAGACCCATGATGACTTCATGGGTCATAAAACATGGCACAGTTTCTGTCTTATCTGCCGAAACACTTGAACTCGAAGACCTGAGTCACCATGTGAGAAGTCTGACTCCTCTGATGCCACCATGCTGTAAGAAAACCCAGTCCAGTGTGGGGAGACGACATACAGATACTTTGGTCAACACATCCAAGTACAGACCCCAGTCAGCCACCAGTAAACACATGAGACACAGGAGTGAAGTCGCCTCCAGACGGTTTCCCCAGTTCTCCACTCTTCCCAGTTGAAGCCACAAACATTGTGACTACAGACAAGCCATCCCTCTCTGGACCCTTTCCAAATTCCTGACNCCAGTCCAGTGTGGGGAGACGACATACAGATACTTTGGTCAACACATCCAAGTACAGACCCCAGTCAGCCACCAGTAAACACATGAGACACAGGAGTGAAGTCGCCTCCAGACGGTTTCCCCAGTTCTCCACTCTTCCCAGTTGAAGCCACAAACATTGTGACTACAGACAAGCCATCCCTCTCTGGACCCTTTCCAAATTCCTGACCCACAGGGTCTAACAACATAGCAACTTTAGGGATGATTTGTTACCAAAACTAAAACACTCCAACACTCTAACTTCAGGTATACAGGTTTTATGCCTTTAAAAATGAAAACTATCATTTAGGTATGTCCCTACTCAATGCCTGGGGCCACTGGCCAAATGATCAGATCTCAAAGTGCCCATTTTCTGCTGACAGCCCTGCAGACTCATAACTATGCATTTTCTTCTAACATCAAAAATGGAATTCTGCCGAGAAAATTCAACGGAAACAATGTCAATAAATCATATCTTTTAAAATGCATGGTTTTCAGTAGCTATTTAAAGAAATAAATACTGAAGGGATATATTGGTGTCTTTCTCAGTAACCCTTTTTTTCCCCTCGTATCAAGTCCCAACATTTGGGGCCTGAAACATCATGTTCAGTGAAATAAAGTGGCTACCTCAGTGGTCCTTTCATAAATTATGTATTTTCTCTAGGTTCTAGCCCCAAGTTCTCTGCTAGTCGACAGTTTAAGGGCAGTCCTGGGACCTCCTTGGTGGCCCAGTGGTTAAGAATCTGCCTTCCAACACCAGGGACGAGGGTTCAGTCCTTGGTCTGGGAATTAAGATCCCACATGCCGCAGGGCAACTAAGCCCATGTGCTAAGCTAGGACCCAACACAGCCAAATAAATAAATGTATTTTTTCCTTTCAAAAAAAAGGACAATACTAATTAACCTGGATAAACTTCTATTAATCCCAATGTCTGTGTTCTTTATTCAGAGCAGTGTGTGTTATAGAAAGAGGACAGACACCAGAAAAACATGCCTATTTATATGAGGGCCTTCAGAATCTAGCCAATTGGTGTTCAATCCCTGTCACAGCCATTTAGTCCCTGTCTAATGAGGACAAGACACATTTCTCTAAGTCTCCTTCTCTTCTTCAATTAGAAAATAACATCTGCCTCACAGGTTTCTTCTAAGGGAAAAAAAGGATGTAACACTTGGAAGTCACCTTACAAAGCGCCTCCTGTATCTCCTGCATTGCAGGCAGATTCTTCACCTGCTGAGCCACCGGGGAAGCCCAATAAAGCGCCTAGTGTCCACTGCTACAAATGATTTCCCTTCCTTATTTCTGAGCATGGGGAAACAACCTCGTAGAGGGTGATACTGATGGAAGAGGCCACATCCTGCCTCTTCTCACAAAGAATGGGTCTCTGCCTTCCTCTCTCCTTTTCTTTAGATTTGTCCTCTATGATTTTATGTGCAGCTCTCCTCGATCCTCTTAGCAAACATTTAGCACGAGATTAATGGTGACGGGAATTACAAACTGTCTCCACAACGGAAAATAAAACATCCATTGTGAAATGGAACGGAAAAATAAGGTTTTTTACACTTATTCACAACAGTTTCGTGACAGTCTTAAACATGCAGTTCTGAATGAAACAAAGACTGGCTTATAATTTTTCCAGAAGAAAAGATTACTGGGAACCAGGAGAAAAGATGTGAAACCTTGTAAAGTTAAGATAAATTTTAATTTAGAAAAAAGTTTGAGAGAAGGAACATAACAGCAACTGATGTGCTGATAAAGGGGAGACAGATTGTTAGCATTTGACTAAAGACCTCTGCTGCTGCTGCTGCTGCTAAGTCACTCGAGTCGTGCTCAACTCTGTGCAACCCCATAGATAGCAACCCACCATGCTCCCCCATCCCTGGGATTCTCCAGACAAGAACAATGGAGTGGGTTGCCATTTCCTTCTCCAATGCAGGAAAGTGAAAAGTGAAAGTGAAATCGCTCAGTCGTGTCTGACTCTTAGCGACCCCATGAAATGCAGCCTACCAGGCTCCTCTGTCCATGGGATTTTCCAGGCAAGAGTACTGGAGTGGGTTGCTACTGCCTTCTCCAAAAGACCTCTAAATACAGCCAAATATAAATATTTATTAAGCAACCAAGGCATGGAGCTTTGAATCATAGAAATCTGTCTTATCTTAAGCCTAAGGTATAGCTCCAGATCTCCAGGAAGAGCTTTCCAAATATCAAGACTTAAGAAAAACAAACGGAAAGTACA
The DNA here is from genome assembly GCA_006410615.1 of Neotragus moschatus. Lineage (NCBI taxonomy): Eukaryota > Metazoa > Chordata > Mammalia > Artiodactyla > Bovidae > Neotragus > Neotragus moschatus. Next base: position 434,956 of record SJYA01003210.1, read on the forward strand.
ATAATAGTAATGGCCAATACATATATAGTAACTTTCACACTTATAAAAACTTTCTGAAGAGTGTGTGTGTGTGCTAAGTCTCTTCAGTCATGTCCAATTCTGTGCGATGCTATGGACCACCAGGCTCCTCTGTCGAAGGGATTCTCCAGGCAAGAATATTGGAGAGGGTTGCTATATCCTCCTCCAGGGGATCTTCCTGACCGAGGGATCAAACCCGTGTTTCTTATGATTCCTGCATTGGCAAGCAGGTTCTGTACCACTAGTGTCTCCTGAGAAGGAATACTATTGTTCTCAAACAAGCAATATAAAGTCTTCAATTTTCTTACTAAACTCTATTGAATTGTTTTGTTTTCACAGTTCAAAAATAAATATCTTTCAGGTACTCAGTGAAAATTTTTCCTCCCATCCTATATTCCATCTTACTAGCATCAAACACCCTCACAGGCAATCACTGTTCAGAGTTTCCAGTGTATCTTTCCAAAGCTTTTAAATAAACCTTTTAACAGTTACCAATTTTCAGAAAAACTACAAAGGTAGCACAGTCCTTGTAAACCCCATAGCCAGTTTCCCCTATATAGGAGGTACATTTACCACAATCAATAATCAATACATTATTGTAAACTAAAGTCAATATCTTAGCCAAATGGCCTTAGTTTATACCTAATATCTTTTTTTCCTGTTCCATGATCCCATCCAGGATATGACCCTATTCAGTCAGCACATCTCACTAGATTCCTTCTATCTATCACAGTTCAGACTTGCCTTTTGACCTTGAGAATTTTAAGGAGGACTGATATTTTGCAAAATTTCCCCNCTTAGCCAAATGGCCTTAGTTTATACCTAATATCTTTTTTTCCTGTTCCATGATCCCATCCAGGATATGACCCTATTCAGTCAGCACATCTCACTAGATTCCTTCTATCTATCACAGTTCAGACTTGCCTTTTGACCTTGAGAATTTTAAGGAGGACTGATATTTTGCAAAATTTCCCCCAAGTGGGATTTATCTGATGTTTTTCTCATGCTTAGACTCCAGTTTGGGTTTTCAGAAGGAAAGCCACAGAGGTAAAGTGTAATTCTAACATAGCAAGGATACATACACTAGCACCATGACTTGTTACTACTGATGCTAACTAATCTTGCTGTTAACCCACCTGGCTGAGTAGTGTCAGGTTTCTTGCCTGGAGAATCCCGTGGACAGAGAAGCCTGGCNGTTTTCAGAAGGAAAGCCACAGAGGTAAAGTGTAATTCTAACATAGCAAGGATACATACACTAGCACCATGACTTGTTACTACTGATGCTAACTAATCTTGCTGTTAACCCACCTGGCTGAGTAGTGTCAGGTTTCTTGCCTGGAGAATCCCGTGGACAGAGAAGCCTGGCGGGCTACAGTCCATGGGGTCACAAAGAGTCGAACACAACTGAGCGACTAACACTTTCACACCTTCACTTTCTCCACCGTAAAATTAGTCTTCCCCCTCCCTTTCTATACTGTGTTTTTTGGAAGCAGTCTCTATATGCAGTCCACACTTAAGCAGTTAGAAGTTACGTTCCACTGAGGGTGAAGCATCTACATTCCTTATTTGGAATTCTGTAGCAAAGGAGGTCTATTCATTCCAATATTTATTTACAACATTATTCATTTATTTACAACAGTATGTATTCATGGGTTATCATTTTATACTCTGGGTCATTATCTAATATTAGTTTATTTTGTCCTTATATCTTCCTGCTTTCACCACTGGAAGCTTCTTCAGTTGGCTCTTATGTCCCTNGTGTTAGTATACTGTATCGGTGTTTTTCTTTCTGGCTTACTTCACTCTGTATAATCGGCTCCAGTTCCAGATAGACCAGTTATTGAAGACCAGTTAGTTTGAATTTAGAGACCACTCTATGATATATTATCTAACCCAGGAGTATGGCAAAGTGAAGCAATGCAGAGGTGGAAAACATTATTTAAATGACTCTGGAATCGTGAAGAATTATTATTAGAACTAACAAGTGGTGTTATAAAAAATAATTCATGAGTATACATATAAATCAATTCTATCTTCATCTTAGAACATCTTATCAGGATGCATAAGATAAACATGATCTGTGGGATGGTATCCTTTGCATTTAGAATATACTCTGCTTCTACTAATTGCACATAGAAAGAAAAAGAAAAGAAATAAAAGATCTAAATAGTGCACGTGACTCACCTGCCTTGTACTGAAAGAGCACATGCCTTTGCAATGGAAGACATGGATCAGTTACTTCTGCATCAGCCTCACCCCTAGTGAAAGCATCTCTCACACTGTGTGTGACTTTAGGATTTAGAGAGATGCATTTTTCATTTGCATGGCCCCTAATATATCCCTATTCTTTCACCTGGTGCCCGTCAAAGGAAACCATGACCTGTTCCTACCCTAAGGGAAAACTTGGCTAATGCTTGAATTTCTGAGAGATATTGTTATTTTTCAATATGGAACCTTCCTAGGGGATCCCCAAGGTATTTCAACTATGCACAATAGTCATATGACTCACTGAAGCTAGACTATAGTGCCAGGTAAAACGGAGGGATAAGCCAAATACTGGAAGGCCATGTGTGGTGGTGGCGGTGGTGATTATGGGAAGTACTCTGTACTGCTAAGCAGTGGGAATAAATAAAATATTTTTGAGTAGGAGAATTCATTTAGGAAGAATATCTTTTTGAGTGAATGGAAAAGTACCAAATACATCTCAGTTTCTTATTCTCTTCTTCCTTCACTCCCCTGTACAAGAATGGTCATTCATCAAACAGTACTCTTCCTTAAGTGTCTACACTGTCCTAGACAAAGATAGCTATGAAAAAGGCAGGCAAAATACTTGCCTGCCAAGAACTTAAATTGTTGAGGAAAGAGAACAGAAAATTGATGTAATAAACAAATAACATCATTTCACCTTCTGATAAATGCTACTAAGAAAATAAAATACTGTATTTCATCAATTTTTAAATGAATTTTTCCCATTTCACCATTTCTGAGATTTGAAGGCATCTTACAATCTGATAATATATCTGAGTTTTATAGACAGCACTTTTTCTTTCTTGGGGTACATAAATGTGTCACATTTTACAACCAGTGACAACTTAGATTCAGTGAAAACTATACAAAATGTGAGCACCTTTGCAGAACCATTTTTGACATCCATGATCATATAACAAATTAATAATGTGACTATTTCCAACATTAAATAACTAAAGTGTGCCAAATAATCTTGACCATGAAAGGCAAATGTTTCAAATTTTTGTAAAAAAATTGTAGTTCATTTTAACCTTTTAGTTTTTGATGAGCTTCTTTCTAGCTTGTGCTAAACTTTCCTTAACTTTCTTTTGAAATACCTATGTGTGTGTATATATATATACAAAAGATAACCAAAAGATTGTCTTTCCTTACATTTAAGCTTTTTATCTTTAAAAGTTTCCTTTCATATTTTAGTTTACTTTTAAAAAAGAAATTCCACTCAATCTTTTTTTTTTTTTCCTTTTCCCTCACTTCCGTTAGTCAGAGTTTATTTCCTCTGGACTTTCCTGAATACATATCTCTCTCCTTCTCACAGACTTTTATACAAATCTTCTTACCTGTTGGTCTTCTCAGTCCGCTTTTAACTCATCCCTACTCTTCACTTTCCCTCCCAGCAACCTGTGATGATGGAGGTCTGACACCAGCTGATATTGATGCTGATACTGCATGGCCAGAGTACCTCTGTGTGCTCCCAGAAAGTTTCAGGTTTCCCTTCCTCACTTACATTGACATGTCAGCACGCGCTGGGCCTTGACATTTTTCTTCAACTATAAGTCACTTTTTATTTTTGGCAACTGAAGCTATGGCTAGAGAAATCCTTTTTCCCTTCTCCTAATATTTCCATGTGGGAACCCTTCTCCAGAGCATGAATGGTATTATTTAATGTCTAGCCCTCCTTCCCCACCTTGCTTCCCTCGCTCCTCACCAAAGAGAAGAAATGATTTAACTGAGTAGCCAATCAGGGAGAGAGGAATGCACATGCTCAGCTCTACCCTGCTGTGTGTCCTCTGGATTTCCTTACAGAGGGCTTGTCTTGGGTCTGTTCCTGAGACAATCTCTGACTCTGTGTGAGGAAAGGGTTCCTACTGCATTAGTGGCCAAGTGGTTAGCCCGTCCAGTTGAGCATTGGAAATCCAAGTAGGTGCCACCTCAAGCGGCTTTTACCAGGGGAGCTGATGTTTTGATGTGTGTCTTCCACCTGTGATTTATTTTTCAGTTGATTCAGAAATATGGCAGATAAGAGAGGGTTTGATTTTTGGTCCCTAAACACTCCCTCTCATACTGCCAAGAGGTTTAAGAACACAGGTGACATAATCGGAAGAAAAGATTTTTAAAAATCAGAGGTGTCCAGCCTGAGGTATAATAGGTCTTCATTTCTGGAGATGTCCAAGCATAGAGAAGGGAAGGGTATGGTAAAATATATTAAGTCTCTAAGGGAGCAATTTTTCCCATTCAATTCTTACAACTGCTTTTGGAGTTGGATGGCATTTAGACTGTTTCACAGTGACCAAAAGTGGCTCAGAAAGTTTGGTTCTTTAGATCCTACAGATGATAAGAAAAACAAGATTGCATCAGTCAGCTCTGGTTGCCATAACAAAATATCAGGCTGAGTGGTTTAAATAGCAGAAATTTTTTCCCACCGTTTGGAGGCTAGAATTCCAAGATTAAGGTTACAGTCAACTTGGTTGGAAGTGAGAGCTCTCTTCATAGCTTGCAACTGGCTGTCTTCTTATTATATCCTCACAATACCTTTCTCCAGTATGTTCACATAGTTGGGGGGACAAAAAGAGTGAGGACAGAGAGAAAGATGGAGAGAGAGAGAACAGTAACTCTCTGGTGTCTCCTCTTATGAGGACACTAATCCTATCAGATCGGGACTCCACCCTTATTACCTCAGTTAACCTTCATTACTTTTTCAGAGGCCCCATCTCCAAATACACCCACACTGAGGTTAAGGCTTTAACATACGAATTTTGGGAGATACAAACATTTAATTCATAACAAAGATTCCAAATATCTCAGAGTCTAAAAGTAAAGAGGAGAAAGTAATTTGAAAAAAAAAAAAAAAACTAAGGAATTCAAGAAATTTTTTATTTTTTAAATGAAACCTGAATATAGAAAAGAAAGAAAAGGTGGAATGGTTCAGAAAAGCTTGAAGGTTCTTTCAATTCTGCGTGTCTCTCTATTTTATAATAAAGAAATCCAAGGTCCGGACAAACGTGTATCTCACTAAGTGAATTTGTAATTCCAGTTCCAGGAGCTCAAGAAGATATCTATATCAAATGGACTGACTATGAGGAATCCATTCTTCTGTTGACATAATTCCACACCCATATTTCATTTAAGTCAGTCTTGGCTTGTTCCCTTGGCTACCCTTCCTCTTCTGTGGCAAACTCTTAGCATTTGAAAATAGATAATGCCTCTTATATGTGCAGTGCTCTAGAGTCCTTCGACCTTTTGTCAGAAAAGCTCTGTCCCTCCTGTAAGAGTGAATGTCAAGTATTCCTTGGAAAGACTATTTCCCCACATTCAGTTACCTTCTAGGGGCCTTTCAGACTTCAACAGGTTGAGCTCACAACTTTCCCTTTGTGACTACTTCAAATAACCTTTCCTTTTTATAAACTGTATTTGCAAGTAAATAAATTCTTGGTTCCTCTCTTCCCCATTCCCTGTGAATTAACAGTTTCACTCTAAGAATTTTACTTGTAAATTTCCTCACCCAAGGAGTATTTGTTTTGTATTTCCATTTATAAATTAAAATTTTAATTTATAAATTAAAGTGAGGCTATTAAGGAAATACACTGAAAGAACCAGCTGAAGGAAATGTAAAAGCTCTCAAAAAATGTCTTTTTGCCTGAGAAGGGAGTAACTAAGAGATGATGCCGAGATAACAGAGCAGAACCAAACAAATTGCAAAAGCACTTGTGGAAGTAAATTAAATGGTTTAGAAACTTGGGATTAGGGAGTCTCCCACAGCCTAAACAAGCCCATTGCCAGCTACATCTAAGTGTCCTCAGTCTTTCCTGAACATATCTATATGTGCTTGCTAGTTGTTGTTAGCTGCTTTCTGGTAAGGGAACTTGATTTATTATAGTTCCCTTCTGGACCAAGCTTTATTTCAAAACTTTTCTTCTACTTCCTTTTGTCTTAGGTAGTCTAACTATTAATACACCCAGAAACATTTGAAGAGACTCTGAATTCCACGTATCCCTCTCTCCCCTGGACCAGATGCTGGCCCAGGTCTGTGTGACTCTTTCTAGAGTCTACATAAACTCACTCTACATAAACACTACACTCACTCTACAAAAACACTCTACATAAACTCACAAAGATCTAAACATTCTCGAGGGGTCCAGAATTTTCCTAGAGCTTACAAATGGAATTAGAAGATGTACTCCTGAAAATTCTGAAAGACCAATACTTTCTGCAGTAGTTTTAAATATACTAACCTTTTGGGAAATTTTTATTTGAAACTCTTTGTTTGACTCTTATCTTTAAAATAATGAGCTCACCAATTGTCTTAAAGTTCACATATTTGTAGCTTGTCTGGCTGAGTAAAACGGATGGAAAAGGTACCTTTAACGAACTCAAAAAGTCAATATGTTAATATTTCTGGGGGCAACAGTATGCAAGAGCATGAATGTCTTTGAAATCACTCACACCTGGGTTCTAATCCCATAACACACTGGTAGCACCATCTCTGAGTTCTGGGACTTGTGTTTTAGTTGTAGTAATATCATTATCTCACAATAATCCTTTTATTTATATTTTATTGTTATCCTCTTTTATGTATAGGAAAAAAATTAAGGCTTAAAAGAAACCACCCCAAAATGATTTCATGATGGAGATTAGAATTGAGTCTTGACTAATGAATAAAATAGAAAGAAAACACTTGCCTAGAATTATTATGAGCCAGAGCCCAAAGACAGAACCCAAGAAAGCATGTCGGGAACATGAGATTGCATTTGTTGGTGCATAGAGCTTGTATAGAATAGGGGATCTCAGCATTTAATACATATAAGTATTACTTGAAGAACTTGAGTTTCTTTTTTTTTTTTTCAAGATATACAAATTCAAAACTTTAATCTCATAACCAATTTAGCTGTACTGTGAGAATTTGAAATATTCAGTTTCTCAGCCTCCATTCCAGATGAGTATGAAGCAATGACTCAATTTTGTCTAATAACATGAAGATAGGTGTCAACAAGTGTTCAGTCTTTTGTTTCCACTACTTTCATCCTTAGTGTTAGTCATTCAGTTGTGCCCAACTCTTTGCGACCCCATGGACTGCAGCCCACAAGGCTCCTCTGCCCACGGGATTTTCCAGGCAAGGACACTGGAGTGGGTTGCCATTTCCTTCTCCCTTGAGTTTCAACTTTAATAAACATTCAGTTTTATTTTGAGACATGTGATCCAAGGACCATACTTTAAGAATGAGTGATAATAATAGGAAATAAGAATGGAAATTTTGATTATTGAGGCTCTTAAATGTCAGAATGAGGAGTTTGAGTTTAATCCCAAAGATAAAGAGAAATCAATTAAATAATTTTGAATAGGAGAATGGCATGAGCCAAGCATCTGCTTTTGCATATGGTAGATGCCTCTATGCTTTAGGCAAAGTCTTATCTGAAACCTCAGCACAAAGAGAAAATCTGAAGTTAGTATTTTCTCAGATTTATGATCAAATCTGGGCTTCTCTGGTAGCTTAGATGGTAAAGAATCTGTCTGCAATGCAGGAGATCTAGGTTTGATACCTGGGTCAGGAAGATCCTGGGATCTTCCCCTGGAGAGGGGAATGGCTACCCACTCCAACATTCTTGCCTGGAGAATCCCATGGACAGAGGAGACTGGCAAGCTACAGTTCATGGAGTTTCAAAGAGTTAGACACGACTGAGCGACTAACACAAGTACTATGATCAAATCTATCTTTTTAAATTCTCTGGTCACCTTAAAGCTTGTTTTCAAAATAAAATGACTGAAAAGCTAGTTTTAAATTGTCTGATTAGATCTCCATGCTGTGAGTATTATAAATGGAAGAAATGTTAAAAAAGGGTACATTTCAAGTAAATTATTCCTCATAATTTTGTTTCTTTTTATGTTTTATTTTTCTAATTTGAAGAGTTCTTTTTCAAATATAGTCAATAATGATCTTTTTGACCCATCTTGTTTATATAATCATCATATGTAAGGATTGAAATTCATGCCTAGACAGGCAGGAAGCATGATTAGAAATAATGATATTGTTTCCACAAGCCATTTGTGAATACCAATCTTATGACAAAGTATTCTCTTATACATTATAAAATATATCTAGAAAAATTTATTTATTGAACAAAGAAAAATAACATATAATAGCATAATATTTTCCTTCTTTGTTTATACAACTTCAAAAAAGATGACACTTTCATTCTAGCCCAAGAATCTAAAATACCTGATCTACTTTTATCACTTAGAAATCATTTCAGTCCTAGTTAAATCACGCAGAGTCTGCACTGATCTCTTCTATAGGATACTTCTTGTTAATTTGGACCTCACTCTTCTTTTCTTGATTTATTTTCTTTCTATAATAAGTCCCAGAAGGATAATGTTGGGTCGTGTGCCTTGATCTTAAATTGATGATCATAGGTCAAAAGTTCACTGAAGAAAGAAAGGCAACATTTGCAGATGAAATCACACAAGTTGATGAAATTCATAAAGAGCAGCTGTTCTTCAAATTAACCAGCATTTCCCCTAAGAGTCACCCCCAATTTTTTATCCTGTGGGATGGATGGCCCAAGTTTTGTGCTTTGGTGTGTATTTAGAAAGTTTCCTGTGTGAACTTGGGTAAGATTTCAGAGACATGTACTTAATAAGGCATTGATTACCTAAGTGAATTCTGTGATTTCTTTAGGAAATTCTTCATGGGACCAAAAACAAAAAACAAAACAAACCTCAAACCTCTGTTTCTTCATTGTTTGTTTATATGGCCTCTTATTTAACTTTTATTATCAATTTAAAATATCTTTACTTTTTTTTTTTTTTTTTGACCTTTCTCCAAACCAGTAAAAATTGCTTTGTTCCACATGCACAAAGATTAAGGACACACTCTAGACGATCTCTTTGGTCTTACCTCTACAGGATACCCTTTCTTAATGTTTCAAAGACTGCCTAATACAAGCTCACAGCACATTATGCGGGGTGCCACTGCCTTCTCCAAAACCTTATTCGATGATGATCCTTTCACAGCTAAGAAAGTAATGAACAGTCTTGCACAGTAGTTTGTCTGATCCAAAGTTGATGAAAATTGTACAATTTGTAAAAGAATTTTTTGGAAGAATGCCCAAGGGAACTAATGAATGTCCACTCTACGTAACTCTTTTTTTTTTTTTCTTTCCAGTCATGCCCCATGGCTTGTAGGATCTTAGTTCCCTAACCAGGGATTGAACCCAAACACTCAGCAGTGAAAACACAGAGTTTTAACCACTCAATTCCTCCATTCTACTTAACTCTTAATGACAACTTTTTTACCCACAGAATTTATGTAGTACAGGCTTAAAATGGCATAGAATTATTCTTTTCCTCAGGAAAGAGGAATATTATGGTCCTTGGTATGCATGCTGTTGTGTCAATTCTGCAATCCCATGGAAAAACATCTTTTTCTGCTTTATTGACTATGCCAAAGCCTTTGACTGTGTGGATCACAAGAAACTGTGGAAAATTCTGAAAGAGATGGGAATACCAGACCACCTGACCTGCCTCTTGAGAAATCTGTATGCAGGTCAGGAAGCAACAGTTAGAACTGGACATGGAACANGGAATTGGTGATGGACAGGGAGGCCTGGAGTACTGTAGTTCATGGGGTCGCAAAGAGTCAGACACTACTGACCAACTGAACTGAACTACACTTACTGTGGTGATCATTTTGCCATATATACAAACACTGAACCATTATGGTGTATACCTTAAACTAATGTTATATGTCAATTATATCTCAATTTTTAAAATATTCAAAAAAGTACAGCTTTTTGAATGTCAATCATACTTCAATAAACTGATTTAAAAAAAAAAAAAGAAGGGAAAGAGGAAAAGAACAAAACTGACCCTGCTTTTCCTGCCTACCCAGGGGGATCCAGAGAGAGGCTCTCAGCTATCTCTTTGACAGTATTTAAGAGCTTTCTGATGGCTTGCCCTCGTTAGCAAGGCAAGTGGTCCCCAGTAACATGCAAAAAGGACAGAGAGCAGCTTGGATATTCAGAGTAAGCATTATGTGAATTACTACAGAATACAGGCTGAGCCTGTTGTTATGTAAGTTATTGCTGCCCTTTTTAAAAATTTAATTACAGTGTTTGAACATTATCTCATTTTAAAGATCCAGCTACCGAGGCTCAATTAAAATTCTAAGTGTCAGAGTGAGAAAAAGCCCCAAGTGGAGATCTAACTTCATCTTGAGCTTTAAACGTATGAAAACAGTTGGATGCTTTACAATCATAACAAGTCCTTTGGAGATGGACATTATTACCCTACAATAAATTCAAGATGCTTTACAATCCCTTTGCCAGCATGTGAAACCCTTGTGTACTTCATCTAAGGAGCTAGTTATAAGCTGATAATACTCATTGCAGAAGAAGAAATACATCCACCCCCTTCCCCAATCTCATCATAATCATATTTAAGCTCAACCAGGCACTTGTCACATCTCACTATAATGTGGGAGCCTGAGAACAAGATGCTCAGTGGCAAATCCTCCTAGAAGTGATGCTAGCTGATAATTCATATGCCAAGAAGGGAAAGAGAAGAGGGAGGGAAGGAATCATATACCATGCCTTCACTTTTACTGTCATGACCGGAAATATCCTTCATCCATCCCTCCCTCCACCTATCGCTCCAACCCACATCCCCCTCCAACCTTGCAAACTATTATTTGTGCTACAAATTCCAGGTGAAATGCCACCTATTCTGTGAAGACTCCTTTGATTTTCCCTGGAAGTTGGTAGTTTCTTTCTGTGTTTCAACAGAATTTTTCCTCATTTATTCATTCCATAAGTATTGATTGGGTACTTCCATGGTGCCAGGCATTGCTCAAGGTGCCTGAAATATAGCAAAGAAGAAAACAATTGAAATGTCTTCACTTGAGCTACTTAACAGAAGAAAGGGGGAACAAGTAAACATGTTGAGAAAAGTGAAAGTGAAAGTCACTCAGTCATGTCCAACGCTCTGTGACCCCATGGACTACACAGTTCATGGAATTCTCTAGGACAGAATANAGGTGCCTGAAATATAGCAAAGAAGAAAACAATTGAAATGTCTTCACTTGAGCTACTTAACAGAAGAAAGGGGGAACAAGTAAACATGTTGAGAAAAGTGAAAGTGAAAGTCACTCAGTCATGTCCAACGCTCTGTGACCCCATGGACTACACAGTTCATGGAATTCTCTAGGACAGAATACTGGGTAGCCTTTCCCTTCTCCAGGGGATCTTCCCAACCCAGGGATCGAACCCAGGTCTCCCACATTGCAGGTGGATTGTTTACCAGCTGAGCCACAAGGGAGTATATAAAACATAAATCAGGGTCATGGGGATAAGAGGATGGCATGGGTAAGGAGGGATGTTTTTTGACAGGGCTGCAAGAGAAAGCTTCTCTAATGAGATGTGAGCAACACGAAATGAAGCACAGAGTGAGTCCCGCAGGAAGACATATTCCTCAACAAGGGAAATACATGTGAAAGCCTTAGGACCAAGGCAAGAGGAAGCTGCCCATGTTCGAGAAGTGGCAGGATGGCCACGGGGGCTGAACCAAGTGACACCAAAGAACGGGTGAGATCTCAACGCAGGAGATGAGATCAGAGAGACAGACAGGAGCCAGACCATACTGGGACTTGTAGCTATGGTAAACCCTATGGGTTTTATCTCAAATCAGTGCAGAAGCAATAGAAGGATGCTGAGCAAAGGAGCAGCATAAGGCACTCTTTTCTAACCCTTACCCAATGTGTTGCAACTATTGAAGGGTCTGACTTCCCAGAGTCACACCTCCATCCCCCATCAACTAACACAGCATCCTGTTCACAAAAGGTGTTTAACTCTTCAGAAAACAAAAGAGAGAATAGAACAAATAGAAGACCCTGAACCGGCCATGCATAAACATGGGCACCATGGCTACCCTATAATATCTTTCTCAGGAAAGGTGTAGCCTCCTAAGTTCTGCATCTCCCCACAGTTACCTTACATCAGGCTTTATTTAGAAACATCACTGTTCTGTGAGCACAGAAATAAGTAATTACTCCAGTCTTCCCCAAACTACGGAGCACCAAGAGTCACTACTGAAAAAGGTTGTTCAAAATCTCTGCAACCAGAATTCCTGGGACATCAAAACAGCATTCCACTCCATCATAGGGTTCAAGTTCCACTGCTACTACAGTCTGGATTGAAAATCACACCTCGCCCTCCAAAAATACCCACTATATATCTTTGTAAACGGTTTGCTTGGAAAGCGCTCAAGGGATCAAGATAGATTCTCTCCCGATCCCTGAGGTATCATGCAGCCTTAGTAAATAAGTCTTAGAGTCCCCAAGGCACTCTGAAAGATGAAAAAATGAAGTTATTTCGAACCCCTGGAGTGGCTGTACTTCTAATTCAGAGGCTTTGCAAAAAGTGGGAAAGGACTCTTATAAATTCTCATTTTTTTCTCAAGTTCAAAATGTCTGAATTTTACCAGCCAATCCACCTATTTCTGAGATCCACGCTAGCTTAAAAGAGGGAAATTTGACATCAATCAAGCCCATGAGTTGTACTTTCCTTGACTAGACAAGCTCAGGAGCAATTCATCTTCCCTCACCTGAAAATGAACAATTGAAAAGTCTCATCTGACTATTTATAAGTAGACATTGTAGTTGTCATACTTCCCTGGTGGCTCATACAGTAAAGAATTCACCTGCAGTGCAAGAGACCTGGGTTCGATCCCTGGGTTGGGAAGATCCCCTGGAGAAGAGCGTAGCAGCCCACTCCAGTGCTCTTGCCTGGAGGATCCCATGGGCAGAGGAATCTGATGGGCTACAGTCCCTGGGACACAAAGAACCAGACACAACTGAATGACTAACACACACGTTAGTTATCAGGCCCTTCCTCTTCCTGCCTCTGAAGGCTGACACGTGGATAGAACAGCAGGCAGTGGCCTGGACACCTTCAAGCATCTGAACAACAGTCTTTTCCAGCAGGCCCCTCACTGCTAACCACGGAAGGCGAAGTGCAGGCACCAGTGACTAATGACACTTTCCCTGGCTTCATCCCCAGCAAGCCTCCAGTGGCCTCTAGCTACGAATCCTGTGACACCCTCCCCATTCCACTGTGTTCAAGGTTCCAAACCTCTCACAGGCTGCCAAGCTGCTTCTCTTAGGACTAACATTCTAGAGCCATGCTGAATTTATGCTGCACTTGCAGCTTTGTCCAGTGTTTGTTAGAATGTTAGTTCAGCTAAATGATCCTAAATAATACTCCCCCAAAGCACTGAATGATAAAAATAAGTTTGAGAACAGCTACAGTGAGTGAACTGAAAGTGAAACTTGCTCAGTGGTGTCTGACTCTTTGTGACCCCATGGACTGTACAGTCCAGGGAATTCTCCAAGCCAGGATACTGGAGTGGGTAGCCTATCCACTCTCCAGTGGATCTTCCCAACCCAGGAATCCAGCTGGGGTATCCTGCATTGCAGGTGGATTCTTTACCAACTGAGCTATAAGGGAAGACTCACAGCTTTTGTCCAGTGTTTGTTAGAATGCTAATTCAGCTAAATGATAGTAAATAATACTCCCCAAAGCATTGCATGATAAAAAGTTTGAGAACAGCTACAGTGAGTGACTTAAAGAAACCAATATAATACACTGGTTAAATAAACCTGCGACCTGGATCTGATGCCTAAGCTCCATCATTTTATTAGCTGGGTGACCCCTGACAAGGCCACTAACAATAATGTTTGATCCTTGTCCATGAAGTAGGGGTAATGATAGAACCAACTTCATCATTCTGTAAGGATTCAGTGTAGTGATGCATTTGAAGTGCTGAATACAAAGTCTAGGACTTTATTACCTGATTTTAAAGAGCCTTTAATATGCTAATATTTATTAAGATTCACCATGAAAGACAGAGTGTGTGTCATGTTTTTCAAGTTTATTTCTTCCCATCACATTAATCTGTTTTTCAAGACTATCTTGCAGACTTAGTGGTTCTTGGATCCTTTGTGGGGACCTGCCATGTGCTTGTGAGTGATATATACAATAAGTCAGGCTGGAATGCCATCAATCTCAACATGTCCAACCCAAAAAAACTATAATCACTCACATGAGTGAATGACAGAGATAACAGGTTTAAAATGGCATTTACAGATAACACATTGGTCAAAATCCTTAAGAACGCTCCTGGGTGTTATTTCCAATTCTTCAGACTTGGCTTTGTACACTAGGTCTGCCACTTGCTGTCTGCATAACCTTGGGCACAGTATTCAACCTCTCCGAATAGCAGTTTCCTAATCTCAAAGACAGAAAAACAATACCTATCTTGGCTCTGATGAGGACAAAATGAGATGATGACGGGCAAATATCGAGCACATTCCAGATAATCAGTTTTGCCTCCCCTTTCATTATGTTTCAAGATAAGTGCAAATTCAGGCTGAAAGCTAACACCATTTAAGGCAGGTCAGGCCAACAGCCCCAGTTTCTAGACCAAGGTTCTTCTATGAATGGTGAAGTCAAAACCATCAAATGAATTCATTTGCTCTTTGCAAAAATACATCAGCATGTTTTGAAGGCTGGGAACAACTATGAAGCATTTCCACTTCTGGTTGGTATGATCAAGATGGAACATAAGACATTAAAGTTACAAAATGCAGAAAGACATCAACTGTTCCATATTCCCAATGCTGAGAGAAGAATACTCGGCATCAAATCATGGCAGAACAAAAGGAAACAAATGGGCAGGCAGCGGTGATATTCACTGTCTCCTTTAAACTCATCATGAGCATCTACTGTTGCTACAGGGCCAACTCTGCTAAACCAAGGATGTCTGTACAGTCCAGATTGTCAAGGACAGTTGCTTTAGGATAATTTCATGCCCTACTGCCTCAGTCAGTCAGTTCAGTCACTCAGTCATGTCTGACTCTTTGCGACTCCATGAATCACAGCACGCCAGGCCACCCTGTCCATCACCAACTCCCAGAGTTCACTCAGACTCACGTCCATTGAGTCCGTGATGCCATCCAGCCATCTCATCCTCTGTTGTCCCTTCTCCTCCTGCCCCCAGTACCTCCCAGTTTTAGAGTCTTTGCCAATGAGTCAACTGTTCGCGTGAGATGGCCAAAGTATTGGTGTTTCAGCTTTAGCATCAGTCCTTCCAAAGAAATCCCAGGGCTGACCTCTTTTAGAATGGACTGGTTGGATCTCCTTGCAGTCCAAGGGACTCTCAAGAGTCTTCTCCAACACCACAGTTCAAATGCATCAATTATTTGGCACTCAGCTTTCTTCACAGTCCAACTCTCACATCCATACATGACCACTGGAAAAACCATAGCCTTGACTATACGGACCTTTGTGGGCAAAATAATGTCTCTGCTTTTGAATATGCTATCTAGGTAGGTCATAACTTTCCTTCCAAGGAGTCTTTTAATTTCGTGGCTGCAACCACCATCTGCAGTGACTTTTGGAGACCCCCCCCAAAATAAAGTCTGACACTGTTTCCACTGTTTCCCCAACTATTTCACGTGAAGTGATGGGACCAGATGCCATGATCTTTGTTTTATGAATGTTGAGCTTTAAGCCAACTTTTTCACTCTCCTCTTTCACTTTCATCAAGAGGCTCTTTAGTTCCTCTTCACTTTCTGCCATAAGGGTGTTGTCATCTGCATATCTGAGGTTATTGATATTTCTCCCGGCAATCTCGATTCTACCTTGTGCTTCTTCCAGTCCAGCATTTGTCATGATGTACTCTGCATATAAGTTAAATAAGCAGGGTGACAACATACAGCCTTGTTGTACTCCTTTTGCTATTTGCAACCAGTCTATTGTTCCATGTCCAGTTCTAACTGTTGCTTCCTAACCTGCGTTAGTCATTAATACATCCCAAATATTCCACAACTTTTAGGAACCAAACCCTACCTTCCAAACTAAGAATTACCCCTGAAGTCAACCTAAAATTCCTTATCCAACTATATATGTTCCCAAATTCTGACATCAGAGAATGCGGCCACCACCACGGCCATAGGAAAATGAAATGTCCTTGGGGGTGATTTCTGGAAAACAATCTAATGCAAGTTCAGGAAGAAATCCTGTTTGGAAGGTGTAATGTGTAGCATCCAGGGAGTTTGTAGCTACTTTCACCTCTCTGCCCTTGTATTACTTTTATTCTTTCAATCTGAAGAGCATCTGTCATGATTCCTCAACTGGCCAAGTCCAGTAACAACTAACAAAAATGCCAACATGGTACATATATTCTCTGCACAGCCATCTAAGAACTCTAAAGTGACCATCTCAGCATGACACTCTTCTGCTTTTCAACACCTCACAGCACCTTAAACCCAACAAAATGAGGCCACCAACTCTGTTGGCTATAGGAACCAGGAGGTAGCTCATATGACTGCAGTGGGCTGACAGTCTGTAGTTTTGTTCATGAAACAAGCAGCCCTTTAACTTTACTTTTCTTCTTTTAATAAAAATGTGATCCCAAGAATTTCACTTTTCTAACGGTACATTAATATATACATTTATATAAATACATACAAATTTATATAAATAAATACATTTATATATGTATAAAGATAGCAACAACACTGGGTCTTACAGAGCTGAGGAGACAATTGGGGAGCTAGGGATTAGAGATATCAAGGGAATATTTTATGCAAGGATGGGCACGATAAAGGACAGACATCGTAAAGACCTAACAGAAGCAGAAGAAATTAAGAAGAGGCAACAAGTGTACAAGTCAAGGCTATGGTTTTCCCTGTGGTCATGTATGGATGTGAGAGTTGGACTGTGAAGAAAGCTGAGCACCAAAGAATTGATGCTTTTGAACTGTGGTGTTGGAGAAGACTCCTGAGGGTCCCTTGGACTGCAAGGAGATCCAACCAGTCCATTCTGAAGGAGATCGGCCCTGGGATTTCTTTGGAAGGAATGATGCTGAAGCTGAGACTCCAGTACTTTGGCCACCTCATGCGAAGAGGTGACTCATTGGAGAAGACTCTGATGCTGGGAGGGATTGGGGGCGGGAGGAGAAGGGGAAGACAGAGGATGAGATGGCTGGATGGCATCACNAAAAAAAAAAAAAGCCTCATTTTCTGAACAGGTGAGCCTTCCATTCATTTATTTCTATATGAAAATTACTACTTTCTAATGCTCACCACAGCCTTTAAACTTTCCCTTGAAACTGTCTGCACTCTGCTAGAGGTAAAATGATGAAAAACCCTGGTCTTGTCTCCTCTCATTTAGAAGCATCTCCCAAGAAAAAGAAATGCAAAAAGACAAAATGGCTGTCTGAGGAGGCCTTACAAATAGCTGTGAGAAGCAAAGGAGAAAAGGAAAGATATACCCATTTAAATGCAGAGTTCCAAAGAATAGCAAGGAGAGATAAGAAAGCCTTCCTCAGCCATCAATGCAAAGAAATAGAGGAAAAACAATAGAATGGGAAAGACTAGAGATCTCTTCAAGAAAATTAGATACAAAGGGGACATTTCATGCAAAGATGGGCTCAGTAAAGAACAGAAATGGTATGGACCTGACAGAAGCAGAAGATATTAAGAAGAGGTGGCAAGAATACACAAAAGAACTGTACAAAAAAGATCTTCACAACCAAGATAATCATGAAGGTGTGATCACTCACACTCACCTAGAGCCAGACATCCTGGAATGTGAAGTCCAGTGGGCCTTAAGAAGCATCACTATGAACAAAGTTCATGGAAGCAATGGAATCCCAGTTGAGCTATTTCAAATCCTGAAAGATAATCCTATGAAAGTGCTGCACTCAATATGCCAGCACATTTGGAAAACTCAGCAGGGGCCACAGGACTGGAAAAGGTCAGTTTTCATTCCAATCCCAAAGAAAGGCAATGCCAAAGAATGCTCAAACTACTGCACAATTACACCCATCTCACACACTAGTAAATAATGCTCAAAATTCTCCAGGCTGGCTTCGGCAATATGGGAACCACGGACTTCCAGATGTTCAAGTTGGGTTTAGAAAAGGCAGAGGAACCAGAGATCAAATTGCCAACATGAGCTGGATCACCGAAAAAGCAAGAGAGTTCCAGAAAAACATCTATTTCTGCTTTATTGACTGTGCCAAAGCCTTTGACTGTGTGGATCACAATAAACTGTGGAAAATTCTGAAAGAGATGGGTGTACCAGACCAACTGACCTACCTCTTGAGAAACCTATATGCAGGTCAGGAAGCAGCAGTTAGAACTGGACATGGAATAACAGATTGGTTCCAAGTAGGAAAAGGAGTAAGTCAAGGCTGTATATTGTCACCCTGCTTATTTAACTTATATGCAGAGTACGTCGTGAGAAACACTGGGCTGGATGAAGCACAAGCTGCAACCAAGATTGCCGGGAGAAATATCAATAACCTCAGATATGCAGACGACACCACCCTGATGGCAGAAAGTGAAGAGGAACTAAAGAATCTCTTGATGAAAGTGAAAGAGGAGAGTGAAAAGAGTGGCTTAAAGCTCAAAATTGAGAAAATTAAGATCATGGCATCTGGTCCCATCACTTTATGGTAAACAGATGGGGCAACAATAGAAACAGTGAGAGACTTTATTTCCTTGGGCTCCAAAGTCACTGCAGATGGTGATTTGCTGCAGCCATGAAATTAAAAGACACTTGCTCCTTGGAAGGAAAGTTATGACCAACCTAGACAGCATATTAAAAAGTAGAGCCATTACTCTGCCAACAAAGATCCATCTAGTCAAAGCTATGGTTTTTCCCGTAGTCATGTATAGGTCTGAGAGTTGGACTATAAAGAAAGCGGAGCGCCAAAGAATTTGAGCTGTGGTGTTGGAGAAGATTCTTGAGAATCCCTTGGACTGCAGGGAGATCCAACCAGTCCATCCGAAGGAAGATCAGTCAACACTTTGGCCACCTGATGCAAAGAGCTCACTCATTGGAAAAGACCCTGATGCTGGGAAAGATTGAGGGCAGGAGGAGAAGGGGATGACAGAGGGTGAGATGGTTCGATGGCATCACCGACTCAATGGACAGGAGTTTGTGCAGGCTCCGGGAGTCGGTGATGGACAGGGAGGCCGGGTGTGCTGCAGTCCATGGGGTCGCAAAGAGCCAGTGATGACCGAGCGACTGTGCGGCACTAGACGCATATGTAAGTTTTATCTGCTGTTTCCTTCTTCAAGAAGCAGCTTCCTTCCAGGAGGTGATCCCATTTCCTAGAGAATATCCCCCACCTATTCTTACCCTTTCTAGCTTTTCTCTATTTTGGTTAATTTAACTAAAACTTTGAGCAAAGTAAACTCAAGGAACTATACACTATGTGACACGCAAACACAAGGATAAAAAGTCACACCACCTCCTCCTGTCTGCTCAGAGCACAGTACCACCCAGTAGCCCAAAGTCAGAACCCGGGGCATCACCCTTGACCCCTCCCGCTCTGTCCCCCACAACATCCAACACAACTACAGCCAGTTCACACCACCTCCTAACTGTCTCTTAAATTAATCCATTTCTCTCCATCTGCACCACCATTATCAGACACAGCCCAGGTCTCCATCCTCTTGAATCCAGATTCTGGAAAGCTGCAGCAACCTTCTAACTGGCCTTCCATCTCCAATTTTGCCTCTTCCACGCAGTTCTCCACTAAGCAGTGGATGTGGTTTTTCTAAAATACAAATCTAATCATGGCACACCTGTACTTAGATCCCTTCCATGACTCTTCATTGCTCTTGGAGTAAAGGCTAAGCCCGATGAATAACTTAGAAGGCCATTCACAGCCCAGCCTCTTGCTTAACTCTCTGGTTCACTTCTGGCCACACCTCACCCCTATGTCCCTACCTATGCTCTGCCCACTCTCCAACAACATGGCATTTTTCTTTAATTTAACCCACCATGACCGCTCTCATCTCTCGCCCATTCACTCACGCTGCATCCAGAACTCTCTGTGTTCATCATCATCTGGCTGATTTCTACTTACTATACTTTGCCTCTTAAGCATAACCCTCATTGAGAAGGCTTTCCAGTCTCTTTTGGGAACAATCAAGGTATTCTGCTCTGTGCTCCCTACATTCCTAGCAGGGCACTAACCACACTTTGTGGTGTTTCACTCATTATCTCTATCCCTGCATGCTTCACAGCTGTAGCCCAGTATCTCCCACCACACAAGGTATGTGATAGATTTTCATTAATATTTCCTGAATGTTATTGATGAAGGGGTTTACAGTCTAATAAGAACACAGTTCTAAATCTACAACCTCCCCAAATTTATTTGCAAAATGACAACCTACTTGTATACTTTGAAAACAGCATAGAGAGATCTGCATTTGGTCAAGATTCCAATTTGAACTTGCTTCTTTCCTTCCCAATTGTAAGCAATTTAACAACTGAAGTCACCTACTTTTTTTTTTAATATAAGCCTTATGCTATTTATCCTTGAGGGAAGAATTAAACTTGAGTGTATATAAGGGCTTTAATTTCTAAAAATGTACTCTAATCATCCATGAAAAAACTTTTCTCTTGGGTTATGTTCAAAACAGGTAATACTCTTCTAGAATTCCTTCCACCTCCTAGCCCTCCATTCTGACAGGCTTCAATAAATCGTCTGAAACTGCAAAATAATTTACATATTAGCATAAATCATCCATATATAGGAAGGCAAATCTGCAGCTTAGAAACTACCAAATGCATTCCATTAGGACAACCACTGTTTCTAGATTATACATAACAATGTCTTAATGTGAAAACATAAAATAAACACTATTTCAAATGATGAGGAATTGCCAATATCTACCTTTTTCACTTCTGAAGAATTTGACAAGGTGTGAGGAAATATCTACCCAAAAAAAAGCCCTGAGGAGAGAAAGGGCAATGACATTTGTTGAATGCCTAGAAAACAGACCTGAGCAAACATTCACCTAAACACTCCTGCTGAATCCTCCCAATAACAATGACATTAGGCTTCCTAGATGGTGCTAGTGGTAAGGAATCTACCCACCAGTGCAAGAGACTCAGGGTCTATTCCTGAGTCAGGAAGATCCCCCTCCTAACATAAGAAACGGCCACCCACTCAGCATTCTTACCTGGGGAATCCCATGAACAAAGGAGCCTGGTGGGCTGTAGTCCATGAGGTTGCAAAGAATCAGACACAACTGAGTGTGCGCACACACACACACACACACACACACACCATCAAGTTCACTCTCCATAAAAGAACACCAAGGTTGAGGTAAATTAAAAGTAACTGTGAAAGCTCACACATCTGATAGCTGATAGACTCGAGAACTGAACCCACATCAATCAGGCATCAAAGTAGAAAGCTCTTTCCAACACAAGAACTACCAAAACTGAAGAGTTGCTTTTGAAATACACAATTTTTTAAAAGGAGATGCCTTCTTAGCAAGTCAAAAATGTCCTGTTCATCTCATAACAGTGTTCCACAGTAAGCTTTTTTTCTTAGACCCTCAACTCTCAGATTCCTGGCTAATTATGTTTAGATTAAATTTTATCTATAATTTAGGAGTAAAATTGAAAACCAGAAGATTTACCATTATATCTTATAGAGTTGCATATACTGGCAGAACATTCAATTAGATTTAATCCACGTTAATTAAGCTTTCCATTTTAACAAAGCTCTTTATTAACATACTTTAATCAGGAAAAATAAACATTAAATCTGCATTGCTATTAAGATAGCTCAGCAAGACATTCGTCTTTGTTGCTCTACCAATGTGCTCAACTGGCACTATAAAAAAAGAGAATAAAAATTCATCAAATTAGAAATACAGGCAAGAATAACAGAGTGCCCATTCTACTACATAAAAGAGTCTATTTCAATTATTACCTCCAGGTATGTTTGCAATTGTCTTTATATTTAAGCTTTCTGTTTCATTTTATCTACTCACTCAAGATATTCAGGGGAACTCAACTGGCTCAGTTTCCAAGGGAATTTCTGATACCATTGTGCCAAGTAGTTCATTCCTGGTTTAAGGAATCATCTCCCAAATGATCCACTCTGGCTGCTGGAATCCCACCAGGTGAGAGAGATGCCTGCCTTTAGCTAGAAGGAACCTCAGCCACTGAATGAACTCTTCTGCCATTAATTCAGTAATGGCCTTGCCTGAGAAGAGCTGGAAGCCTGGCAGAAACTGGAAGCAGTGATTTCCACAACAGTAAATGCAGTTTTTCTGAATCACAGAAAAGGCACTGGATGATGACTTGCCACGGTGCACAGGAGGGAGAGCGTTCAGATCCAAAATGTGGCTCCCCGTGGCACTTCATCAGCAAAGGTGACTTTTCACTGGAAACTGAATACTACCAGAAGGTTTGGGTGATAGATACTGTTTCCTTTAACCAGTGAACTAAAGTGGCTGTTTGCTCATCTGGCCACTTCCCAGCATCCACCTTCCCCCTAGCATCAAATTTCCACCTTAACATCACCATCATGGCTTTTTGTTTTTTAAATTACAGCCAACAAAACTTCTTGTTTTCTGCAAACTTTAGACTTCATTTTGTATTGGGGTATAGCCAATTAACAATGTTTTGGTAGTTTCAAGTGAACAGTGAAAGGACTCAGCCATATATATATATATATGTATCTATTCTCCCCCAAAACTCCCTCCTATCCAGACGGGCATAAAACATTAAGTAGAGTTCCATGTGCTATTCAATAGGCCCTTGCTGGTTATCCATTTTAAACATAGCAGTGTGGCACTTACTTCTAGTCCTATACAAAAATCCCAAGGAGTTACTCGTTTCCATCTCCAGGTACCAGCACCTTTGCCCTTTTCACTGTCCTGTGCAACCTCCCACATATAGCATACCCGGGGTAGTATGTATTCCAGGGACACTATATTCCATGTGAACCTTGGGAATCAGACATGTCATTTCTGAGCAGCCCTAAGCAGAGCCAAAGAAAAGAAATCATCTGTCTGCTTAGTATTAACAGTTACTAATTACATGCTATGTGCCTCTGAGTTCCACCTGGCAAAAACCCCTGTGTGATGCAGTCTCTTACCTACGCTATTATCATTATTTGGGCACAGACCACATTCCAAACAATCAAGACAGAGACTGCCTAGTTATTCCAGTAACCAGGCTTTCTCATCCTTGGCACACAGTTGGAACCAATTTCCCAGTAACGGTCAATAAAACGTGGTTCAGGCAATGCATGACACTTCCAGGATTAGCCCTTAAAGCTATCCAGGGAGATTATGACAAAAGTCTCATCATAGTAGAGGCTATTCATCTACCTCTCTCAGAATCTCATAGTTCAAGGTCATAAAACAAAACACTTAGTTGAATAACGCAACTAAGATGCTACACAAAGGTTTATCTGTGTACACACAAACTGCACATCCTTTTAAGATGTTTCCCCTCAGAAAATAAAAGTAGTGAATACGTACAGATACCAGAAAAGATTTTCACTCCCATTATCTTACAGCACATATTATACATCTTTAATTAACCATAAAAACCAGAAGTCATCCATTAAGTACTTCATTTAATCACTTCGAAATTTTTTAATAGTCCTCTAACTTAGATCAAAAAGAGGGAGTTAAACTGAAATTTAAGAGCTACAGAAAAAAGTGAAAATGAAAACAGTATATAGCAGTATCCCTGGCTGATACTCATAGGAAAAGTATCGAAAAGTATAAAAAGTATCAAACTGATACTCATAGCAAAATAGAAAGTCTTCAGTGATTTTACCAGTAAACAGAAAATACTGAAAGCAAATGAACTAAACATCGAAGGAGCCAGTAAAAATACCAAAGTGACTGAAAAAGGGGCAAGAAGAAAAAAAATCAATGAATTTAAAGTGAAGAAAATAGCAGACCTCAATTAAACTTAAGAACTGTTTCATTAAAAAGGTCAATAAATTACACAATCCATGATGAGCTTCACCAAGGAAATATATGTTTCATATTACAAGTTAATGAAGAAATAACCACAAATATAAAAATTTTATTAAGTAAAGGAATATAATGTCCAACTATTTGCCCAAAAGAGGAAAATCTCAATAAAATATATGATTTCAACAAAATGTAAATTGGTCCATAGAAGAGTCTAAAATTAAATAGAACAATACCATAAAAGAGACGAGAAATGAACATTTTCAGCAATACATGATTTCCCAGCCTCCCCAAACGCAAATTATCAGCCCACATTATTTTCAGGCAAAGTCTATCAGAAACATTTATAAAAGAGGTATTGCTTATATATTTAAACCAATGTGGAGCATAAAATTCAAAAAGCTTTGAATTAAATCATGTAGTCAGAAAAACCTACTGTATCTCACTTATGAGGTAAAAAGTATTTAATGAGTTTAAAGTGTTTAGAACAATGTCTAGCATTTATCAGAACTTAAATCATTACCATTTTATTATTATATTGATGTAAAAATCTTAAACATTAGTAAATATAAATTTAAGGATTTCAGAAATAATTCTACTTGATGGACTCAATGTAATTAATGTTAATAAATGAAAGAAAAAAATTATTACTTCAAAAGGTACCCAGAGAAGGTGTTTAATAAAATGTTACAGCTGTTCATAATTTTTGGCCTTTTAAATCAGATGATTTTATGTGTGTGTATATATACAAAACACACACACATATATATACTATATATACACATATATATAAGCAAGATTGATTTAATAACATGGCACCACACTCAAGTACTCTTGCCTGGAAAATCCCATGGATGGAAGAGCCTGCTGGGCTACAGTCCATGGCATTGCGAAGACTCGGACACGACTGAGCGACTTCACTCTCACTTTTCACTTTCATGCATTGGAGAAGGAAATGGCAACCCACTCCAGTGTTCTTGCCTGGAGAATCCCAGGGACGGGGGAGCCTGGTGGGCTGCTGCCTATGGGGTTGCACAGAGGTGGACACCACTGAAGCGACTTAGCAGCAGCAGCAGCAACAGCTGTTCATGATCTTTTGACCTTCTGGTAAATCAGGTACAGAACTAAGTTTCCTTTACATGGTAACATATTTGTGTATATATGTATATGTACATCTACACATGTAAGATAGATTAAAAACTATCATGGAAACTATCAGACATTATATTAAACAGATAAGGAAAACATTAAGATAGTATTGTCTGCTGCTTCTCTGACTTTAATGAGGGCCTTTAATCTCAAGAGTCTAGCCAGGATCATAAGACAAGAAAAAGGGGTAGCTACTATAAATACTGGAATGAGAGAGACAAAACTCATTATCAAGTTACAAAACTGTATATTTAAAATCAAGGGGATCATCTGAAAAAAACAAAACCAAAATAATTTAAATGCCTAGTGCCTGTGGACTAAGTCACTTCAGTCGTGTCCAACTCTTTGCAGCCCTGTTGACTATAGTCCACCGGGCTCCTCTGACCATAGGCATTCTCCAGGCAAGAATACAGGAGTGGGGTTGCCATGCCCTCCTCCAGGGGATCTTCCCAACCCAGGGATCAAACCCAGGTCTCCTGCATTGCAGGCAGATTCTTTGCCATCTGAGTAAGCCACCAGAGAAGCAAATGCCTAGTACTTGATTCATCAACAAATGTTAGCTAAAAAAAAAACCATTCCACATAACTCACATAGCCTAAAAGTCTAATACAAAAATCAGGCCAAAGGCATCAAAAGAAAACTACAAATCATTCTTTCTCATGAATATAGATACAAAAATTAATATACTATCAAATCAAATCCAGGAACATACGAAAAGAACTATATCCCACATGACTAAGTGGGATTTATCCCAGGTATGCAATCTTGGTATAATGTCCAAAATCAACTAGTATAATATCCCACATCAATAGAATAGGATAAAACTACATGATCATCTTGATAGAAACAGAAAAGCACTTGAAAAAAGTTAATACTCTTTCATGATAGAAAACACTCCAACTAGAAATGGAAGAGAACTTCCTCAATCTGATAAAAGCATGTTAGGAACAGAAGGAAATTTCTTCAACCTGGTTAAAAGCACCTAAGAAAATCTACAACTAACGTCACACTTACATAGTGAAAAATTGAAAGCTTTCCTCCTTAAGATCAGAAACAAGACTATCTGTTCCCATCACTTCTAGTCAACATTGTACTAGAAGTTCAAATCAGAGCAATTAGTCAAGAAAATAAAAAACATTCAGATAAAACAGAAATAAGACAATTTGTAGATGATTTGATCTTTTAAGTAAAAATTTAAGAAATTCTTTAAAAAATTATTAGAATAAAATAAATCAGCAAAGCTGCAGGATACAAGATTAATATGCTAAGATCACTTTGAATTTCTATAAAGTAGCAATGAGCAGACATGAAATTAGTACTTACATTTACAGTGGCATCAAAAAGAATATTTAATAACCATTTTTTAAAAAACATTAACAAAAGTCATGCAAAACTTATACTCTGAAACTACAAAACACTTGGAAAAAAATAAACACCATCTAAATAAATGGAAAGACATTTTTATGTCTATGGGTCAGTTGACTTAATATTGTTCAGATGGCAATACCCCCCCACACTGATCTATAGATTCAATGCAATCCCTTTCAAAGTCCAGCTGATACTTTTGCAGAAATTGAAAAGCTGGTCATAATACTCATGTGAAAATTCAAGAGAACCGAACTAGCCAAAACAATCTTGAAAAGGAAGAAACAAAGTTGCAGGACTCACACTTATCAATTTCAAAACTTAACACAAAGCCAAATAATAAAAACAGTTCTGGCATAAGAACAAACATATATATCAATGGAATAGAATTTGAGACTCCAGAAATAAACCATCATATTCATGTGCAATTGATCAACAAGGTTACCAAGAAAATTCATTGGTCTTCAACAAACGGTGCAGGGACAACTAGCTATCTACATACAAAATATCAAGTTGGACCACTACCTCACACCACAGAGAAAACGGACTCAAAATCTATCCAAGATCTAAATATAAATATTAAGCCTATAAAACTCTTCAAGGAAATTATAGGCAGTAAATCTTCAGACTCAGGATTAGGCAATAGTTTCTTCGAAAAGAAGTACAAGCAACAAAAGAAAAACTTAACATCAAATTTAACAACTTTTTAGCCTCCAAGTATATCATGAAGAAAATGATAGAATCTGCAGAATGGTGGGGGAGGCAATCTATAAATCATATGTAATAAGAGACTTGTACCTATAAGACAATAATACAAAATCATAAAGACAACTCAATTAGAAATGGACAAATGCTCTGAATAGACAATTTTCCAAAGAGGATATAGAGCAGCCAATAAGTGCCTGAAAAGATACCCAGCATTATCTGCCATCAGAAAAATCTAAATGTATAGCAAAGGGACCAATATTCAACAATTCTCAGTGGTTACCTAAACGGGAAGGAAATCCAAAAAAGAGGGGATACATGTGCAGCTGATTCACTCTGCATACACCAGACACATAACATTGTAAAGTAACTGTACTCCAGTTAATAAAAAGTCACAGTGCAATATCACTTCACATCTACTAGGATGACTGGATCAAAAAGAAAGATAATAATGAGCATTAACAAGAATGTGGAGAAATTAGAACTCTCATACACTGCTGGTAGAAATGTAAAATGGTGCAGGCACTTTGAAAGATAGTCTGACAATTCCACAAAACAGTTCAACATAGTGACTACTTGATTCAGCAAGTCTGCTCCTCGTTAATACCCAGAGAATAAAAATATGTGCCCATGCAAAAATTTGTACAGGAAAGCTCATTGCAGCATTATTCATAATAGCCAAAAAGAGGAAACAACTCCAATCCCCCATCAACTGATGAATGGATAAATAAAAGGTGTATCCAAACAGCACAATATTATTCTGCAATAAAATGAAATGAACCACTGGCCCACACTACCAACATGAAAGAACTTTGAAAACATTCTATTCAAAGAAGCCAGCTACAAAGGACCACATATTGTATGACGCCATTTATATAAAATGTCCAAATAGGCAAATCCATAGAGACAGAAGGCTATTGCCAAAGGCTGGGGGAATGAGGAGATGGTGGAGTGACAGCTAAGAGGTGTGAGATTTCTATGGGAGGTAATGAAAACCAGATCTTTATTACCTAAAGCCAAGTGCATTTCAGATTCAGAGTTAATCCTTCATAGTAATACTTCCCCTTGATAAGACTAAACAAACATGGAGGAAGGCACCATAGAATTAAGAAGTGAAGGGGAATGTTTTATATTTCCTCATTTATTTTGTTTGAGTCAAGACCTGAGGTTTTCCTATTACAATGAAAAATGGTCATACGATTTCCATTCAATGATCCTCAGGTTCTATTAGAAACCTGCCAGGAAAGTAAGAAAGGTAGCCTCAGATGACTCTACATGACAACACCAAAAGGGTTTTCAAAACCTTTCTTAAAATAAGATATGGATTTTTTTAGATTCCAAAGAGAAACCCATAAAATAGTGTTTCAAGACTTAGGATTGGACAAAGAAAGGAAATATATTTTTTAAGAGTTGTGCACTTAACATACACTCTCTTTTTTCATGCTTACCACCACCCTGCAAAGTAGATGATTATGCCCATTTACAGACAAGGAAATTGAAGTTCGAAGACATCCCATGGCAGGTATGGCGAAGCTAAAGGTCAAACTCCAGGCTCCATGACATCTGACCCTGGAGCTCTCCTATATCGGCTGCCATTTCACTCACTCCTCACCTGCTTTGGGAAGCTCTCTGCTTCCACTGAGAAGCATTTCAAGACACCATACATTCTATTTCTGGACATTTGCACGGCCCTCAAGCGGAGGAGGCCCTCACACCCAACCCCTAAGCCAGTGAGGCAAGGATATGAGCTTCCCATGTCTGTGAAGCTGAGACTGGCTTGACATCTCCACCCTTGGGCAACAAGAAACCTGCGCTTTCTCCCTACCTACAGAACACAGGGACTCTAGCCCGTACCTGCTCACCAACACATATGCCAGCTTGCTTTCTCCAGGCTGACCCAGAAACAGCCAGCTCACTGTACTGCCAGCAGCATCCTCACTGGAGGCTTGGCGCCCACCACCTCCCTCTGAGGCTGAGGGCAATCTTAACCACTGAAAAGAGACCGAACGGTTGACCCTCACCTCTGTTGGAAATGTACATGAAAAGACCCTCGGCTCCAGCCAATCTGGTCTACTTCTCTGCTCTGCTCTGCTTCTTCTACTTCTCTGGTCTACTCTCTGCTCTCTTCTCTTCACACACACGAAAAAAGAATACTGTTTCCTTAATTTCTCCCCTGTGAGACTGCCCACACTGTTCTCCCTACTTCGGTACCCTTCCCTTTCCCTTGCCAGCAAAACTCAACCTGTTTCAGGAGTCTCCCCTCTAGGTTGTCTTCCTTAACCACCAACTTAATATACCGAATTCACTGAACCTAACACCTTTCCATCATTTTCGGCCTCAGTGGGCCTATCTAGGTTGACATACCAAAAAGTAGTACAAGGAAGGTTTACTGAACTCTGGTTCCCCAGTAGACTCTGACATGAGAATGTAAGAACAAGTGATCTATTAAAGAAGTGCTTCCAGGAGAGGGAGTAAAACAGGAAGTCGCATCCTCAGCCTGTCTCCTGGTCGCTCTGGGGAATGAATGAAGCCTCAGAGACTGACTGGTCTCCAGGCATCCAAGGCCAAGGGACTAGGCTTCCATACTCCATGCTCATGAGTCAATCACTGACTTCAAGCTGCCTGGGGAGGAAGTAAACTCCCAGACACTTCCACTCTGAGTCCAATAGGATGAACAGGCTACAGAAGCTGATGTCCAGTGCTCTGAGGCAAGTTGTTACGTGCTAACTTTTGGAAACAGAGTCCATCAAGGCCAGGTGAAGGGCACACCGAACCTACACAAGAGATCTGAGGGGGTCAGGGAGGGTGGCACCATGTCTGCTGTGAGGTCAAGGTAGGGCCAGCTTCATGGGCAGGTGACCAGTATATCTGCACAGGGTTCTGCCCTCAGAAGGGCCCCACGCTTCTGGTTTAATAGTCTGCAGTCCCTGTCTTGAAATTCTTAGTAATTCTACCTTTGACTGCATTTCCTAAGTGAGGTCTGGGGGGATAGTGGAGCACACACTGGGCAGGCTCTGTTCCTGTCCAGTCCTGCCTCCCACCACCTGCCACCTCCCTGAGACCAGTTCTCAGCCACTGGCTTGGCTGCTTCCTGGTGCCCAGGGCCCACCTGCCCTTCCCACACCCCCTGCCCAGTAACTCTTGCCACCCTCTGCCTGGGCAGCGACTGTTACATGAGCTTGGGGATGCCAGTGTTCCCCCACCACTGTCCACTAGGAAGAGAGGGCAAAGAATCAGTTTGGGGGAGCCACATAATTTTGAAATTAGCTACACACTGCCTTTTAACTCCAGTGGAATACTTTTCTGTTAATAGCTCTTTTTCATTCCTTAGTGTTTTGTGTGGTCATGCCCTGCTTCCCACACCAAACTCTTAGATACTGTTTCTTTCATTTCCCCACAAAAAGATGCATAGCACCTAGAACAGAGTAGGTGCTTCGTAAGTATTTTCAGAAGATTAGTATAAAGCTGGTATTACATTAAAACTGGCAGGGAGGTTCCAATCCAAGATGGTGACTTAAGATCCTGAACACACCTCCCCCCAGTGGACACACTGAGTCTACTGCTACCAATAGAATATTTACCTCTTGGCTAAGGATGTGGGCAAATGAGAATTAAAAACAACTACACTGAAGCAGATAGGAGAGGGTGGGACAAAATCTCACTGTAAACCCCACCCTCATTCAGAGACCTGCAGTCAGGAGGAATTCAAAACCTAGAACTTCTGTTTAAGGGGCAAAGAGTTTGAACTCCACAACAGGGACCCCAGTTCTTACAACCTACATCTAAGAGACCAGCCACCCACAGCCTAGCTTTGAAAACCAAAAGGATTCCTATTCCCAGGACCCTCAAGGCTATAATGTTATGAGAAAGAGCTCACCCACCCACCTGGCCAGGGCGGCAGGGAGGTGGGGGGCGTGGGGATCCGTCAGAGGCAGCTCATTGCTTACAGTAAAGCACTGGCTTGAGGGGAAGGCATCTAATCTAACAGACATATTCAGGGCCCTGCCGTAACACTCTCCAGGAGGAAGACAGGCAGCCACACCATCTTGGAGTTCTGCGTCTGTGAACTCCAGGCAGGTCAGTATAAAGAGAACTTTTGCACTATCCAGTGCCCTGGTTTGTTTGTTGGCTTGTTTTGGGTTTTTTTGTTGTTGATGTTGTTGGCTTGTTTTTTACAGCTGTCACCCAAGGGACACCTTTCATTGCCTAAGCTCCTGGATCCCATGGAACTGTACCAGTCGAAGAGATAGTCCTTGGCAGGTTACCACTTCCAGGGCACTGCATACACAGGAGACTGAAACATACCCCCAGTCTTTTTAAGAAAGAGGCCTACTTCCGTCTCTAGGGGCTCTGGTCTGGGGAGCAAGCTTCTGGTTTGGTACACTTATGGGGGCCAAGAGAAGGGGCTCTCAGGGAACAGAGGCTTGTGGACACACTCTTTCTCCCCTCTCCTTCTGCTTTGCTCCAGTATACCAGTATATCCCAGAGAGGCCCTTATGCCCTGTCTTAGAGTATCTAATTATTTCAAATTCCCTAACAGAAGGAAAATGAAAGCCCTTATACAGCTTCCCATTATCTATGGGGTCTTCAGTCCAAGTTTTCTGGTATGGCACCAAAGCTTTGAAAGGATCCAACTTTCTGCCTGCCTCTGTAACACCACCCATCGCTGACTACCCCAAACATCTTGCCCCTTCCCCACACACACTTACCTGCAAACCGCTTACCTGTTCCATCCTCAAATCATGACCACCTCTTTCTGGAACGCTTTTCTTCCTATTCCATATTCCCTCCTATACAGCCTGCCAAATATCTACTCACTTAATTTCCTTATCAACCATCATCCTTTCTTGGCTTAAGACAAAGCTTAGTAGAACTGACAGCAACTACTTTTATCCCCAAAACACAAGTTTCCAGCACTTCTTCATGACACTCATTTGTCCAGCTTCCTTACTAACTTCTGTGACGTGATCCTTAGAATAAAAATTCTATACTATTCATCTTAATATTCCTAGTTTCAAGCACAGTTCCTATAAAATAAACACAATGAAGGCTTATTGGAGGTTGCTGGTAAATATAACCACTTAACTCGGTGACCTAAATCTGATGGATAGAATGTGGTTTTATATGAGTGAAGTCTATCAGGAGATACAAAATAGGTGAGAAACACTCACGAGTGGTCCTTGGAGAGCAAACAAGAAAGCCACTTCACCCAAAGTAAATTCTCAATGCAAAGTAGGCCCACAAATGTGTTCAACAGCCGCAAGGTTTCATCCAGCCAAACATTTTCCTGGAGTTGCACCCCTTACACTTTGTGTAGTGCATGAATTCCAGGTCGATCTTGAGAAGGGACTGTGCTTTCTTACCTGTGTTCCAGTTCTCGGATGGACAGGATCACTCCTGACGTGGATGGCTTCTGCTGCACAGTGGCCAGAAAGGTGAACTCACTCTTATTCCGGAACAGCTGAATTAATTTCTCACTCACGTGAGGGGCTGCGTGGATCTCTCTTTCTGCATCTGAAGGGTCAAGGAGGAGGAGAAGGGGAAGGTAAGAAGAAATACAGATGGGAAAAGAGGAGAAGGAATACAAGAGGGAAAAGGAGGAAAGACACACCGTTAAAAATGCCTTGTCTGGAGGATCCAGGGTACCTCTCCCCTTTGCCCTTCTTGTCAATAGTTTCCACTTTCAGGTGCCACCCACCACTCCACATGGCTGCCTGCACTCAAGGCAAAGCCTGGAACTGCTGTCCCGGCCATCATGCCCACTTGTCACTTTGACAAGTCCACAATTGGCCAGTCGGTGATTTTTCTGACAGCGATTTTGATGGGACGTGGAGCAATTTGGTCTGCTGCAAACAGATGAGGTTGCTGAAAATAGGGCGAGAGGCAGTCAGATCGATGGGGTCCAAAATTCAGAAAATCCTGAGTCTATTAGGATCCAGTGCCACTCAGCAGGCTCTCATTTCCTTTTCCCGTGGCTTCAGCTTCTCTCTCTCCACACACATCTAGGGAAATATGTCCTCGCTTTGTGACCAGGAGAGATTTACTAGAGCTAATAATGCCAGACAACTGTGCTTTTGCTAAAAGAATAAATACAAGGCATGCTCAGGATCCATCAGTGTGCCTGGATTTCTGTACACATCCAGTAGACGACTGTCCTCATGAAATATTTATTAAACTTGAGGCCAATTCAGCAGGTCTAGAGGTGTGTGAGTTCAGTAAATCCTGCTCCTAGACAGGAGTCCTTCTTCCTGCAACATCCCCATAATGAGAGAGATCCTTCATAGTTTCATACTCAGACTCACCCTTGTCAGGATAAAACTGGGTGTCACACCACTATTTTACATTATGCTTTCTGGCACCAGAAAGTGGGCACCAAGGGACTGGAATTAGAGAAAAAGTATTCAGAGGATTGGTGACCTTCTCTCATGACCTGCCAATGTCCTCTGCAAGCGATAGGGTAATACGTATGGTAGCTCTCGGTTATTTCTCTAGGACTGCCTGAGGAACTCTTGAAAAACATTATAGAACTGCATTATGTACAATAGCCAAGATACAGGAAACAACCCAAGTGTCCATCGACATGCGAATGGGTAAAGAAGCTGTGGTATACATATAATGGAATCCTACTCAGCCATAAAAACAGAATCAAATACTGCCATTTGCAGAAACATGAATGGACCTGGGCATTATGCTAAGTAAAATAATCCAGACTGAGAAAAGCCAAATACGGTATGATACCGCATATGTGGAATCTAAAAAACACAATAATCTAGTGAACATAACAAAGACAGGAGCAGAATCACAGATGGGGAATCAACTAGTGGTCACCAGAGGAGAAAGGGGAGGAGGAGTGACTATACGTGGTAGGGAGGGGAGATATAAACTGTGCGGTGTAATATAGGCTTGAGAATGTACCGTGCAACACGAGAATACACCTACGATTCTGTGGTAACTGCAAATGGAAAGCAACCTTTCAAAAACTGCATAAAGAGTTTCTAAAAAGGAAAGAAAAACATAGAACTACAAAGGCCATGTCACCCAAGCAATATCACAGACTCGTATTAGGACCTTGGACCACCTCATTCTAAAGAGTGGCTTTTAAACAAAAAAAAAAAATCCTCAAATTCTTGACCTCAAGCCTCAGTCTTCTCAGCTGCAAAATGAGGGGGATGGACTAGGTGATCCCTCAGAGTCCCCTCCAGCTACATCACCTATAATCCTACTCGTTGCCATTTCAACTTTGCAGCAGAGAAAATAACACAGTCTTCCAGATGTAGGAGTCTGGGCTACAGATGGCGGGAAGTAAGAAATTATTTCCTGCCATGTCAGTAAACAAAGCTTGCACAGTCAACAGCAATTGCAGCCACCACAGAAGGTGAGCTGGTGAGCCCTTCGGAAGGTGAACTGGAGGTGGGTGAGCAGGTGAGGGAACTCAGGAAGGGAAGAATCTCTGCTATTAATAGCAGCCATCAGACTACAGCCACTTCCTACAGTTTCCCCTGAGGAAACTCAAGATGTGAAAACAGGATGCTGGCCCGCAGATATGTGAGGTGCGTAGGAATGATTTCAGAAAGCCCAGACACTTACATCTTTCCATACATAGAAAGCACTAAATTCCTTAACTTGGGTTACCTGGTTCTCTTTAATTTAAAATAATCTTTTGACTTCAAACTTCCTACCTTTTCTGGCAAAATTTCTATATAACTTGGCCCTTCTCCTCACCTCCTTGGAGCAGTTCTCTCAGGGTTAATTGAGGTGCTGCTTCCTAGGCTTAAGTCCTAAAAATTTCCAGTGAGTAAAATATAATGAGTTTGAGCAAGCTCCGGGAGCTTGTGATGGACAGGGAAGCCTGGCATACTGCAGTCCACGGGGCCACAAAGAATCAGACATGACTGAGCAACTGAACTGAACGCAACTTTTAGGTTGTGACTAATCTTTCTACGTCCACAGAAGTAAGGTTGGTCCTCTACTAAGGAATGGCCCAACCCAAGACCACTATCCACAGAAAACCTACCTGAGTGTGATTTGCTTTCCTGCCTAGAGAAAGGCCTTCCCTACTTTACTACTAAGTGGAATGCTGCCAGGCTTCTGCCAAGGGCTGATATGAGTCACTTAGGGAATGCCTCTATGCCTTTTACAACATTCTAGCAGAAGACTATCCATTGTGCTGTTCAGTTCAGTTCAGTCGCTCATTCGTGTCCGACTCTTTATGACCCCATGAATCACAGCACGCCAGGCCTCCCTGTCCATCACCAACTCCCAGAGTTCACTCAGACTCACACCCATCGAATCAGTGATGCCATCCAGCCATCTCATCCTCTGTCGTCCCCTTCTCCTCCTGTCCCCAATCCCTCCCAGCATCAGAGTCTTNGGACATGACTGAGCGACTGAACTGAACTGAAGGGATATCATACAGTATCAAACAGGTCTCTTCTCCACTCTTGGCTGCCCTAAACCCAGCACAATGATGTGGCATGGAGGTGGTGGGAACAGAGTATCACCATGCAGACAATGGGGTCATTCACAGGAAAGCCAGGAATGTTGCTTTCCTGTTATATTTATGGAAATATACACTTCCGTAAGTTTTCCATTTATGTCATTTATATTGTTTACATCATTACTTCAAGTAACCACAAAAAATACAGTCACAAAATAGCCTGATTCCTTTCAGACAACTAGGAGATTAATGAGTACTTCTTAAGTGACTATCAAATTAAAATGATTTCCAGTGCCAGTTCAGCCTATTCCTCTTTGTAGGACACTCCAGCTAATGCACTAATCCAGCCCAGCCCTCCTAGAAAGCTGAAAATGTCTTTTACTGGCTTTTCTGATTTATCACTGTAAATGACTGACATGTTGAAGTAAGGAGATCCCATTAGCACTCAGAGTGAAATGTTAAAAAAAAAAAAAAAGAAAGAAAGAAAGAAAAGAAACATGTACTTTGATAAATTGAGATTTTTATGTACATTTTCATTTTCAAAATAAAAAGCTATTTCAAATAAATGTTTACCATACTTCAGCCACTAAAAAATATAAGAAATCCTACTCCTTTTACAATAATAATTGGACCAGGTTTCAAAGAACTAAAGACTAAATCCTGCAGATAACTAAACTGTGTGATCTTAGATAAGACACTTGACCTCTCTGATCCTCACACACTGTATTTTAAAATTTTAAATGATTGAACTCCATAGTCTCCAAGTTGCTTCCTAGTTCAACAGTTCTGTGAATCCGTTTCCCCTGCTCCTAAGTCAATAGCCAGATGGTACTGAGGGCATTTCCCATCTATGAAAAACCTAGGTTCTATAATTTTTCTGCCAATTTTCCGAGACAACAATAAACACTGTGATCATTTTCTGAAAACAGTATATGGCACCTATTTTTGCAGTAGCCTGCTTTTTCTCCCCTAGAGTTAAAAGGTCAACTGATGAAAACCAGTTAATGAGAACCTATCATGAATATTATACTTCTATATGTATGGAACCACTACAATGTGGGTTTGCTGCATTATTTGAGAATATTCAGTTCTTCTTAAGAGAACAAGAAAAATAAGTGGAATTTATAAAACTCATGTGTGTGGGTACGTGTGTATGTTAGTCACTCAGCTGTGTCCAACTCTTTGTGACCCCATGGACTGTAGCCCTCCGGGCTCCTCTGTCCATGGGATTAGCCAGGGAAGAATACTGGAGTGGGTTGCCATGCCCTTCTCCAGAGGATCTTCCCAATCTGAGATAAACTCATAGACGTGTTAAATATAGATAAAAATTTAGAAATCTTTGAAGTGTGCTAAACATATGCCCAATAAGTGGACCATAAGTATGTTGAACGTAGATAAAAAGGACCGAATAAGAGTAATCCTTACAAATAGAAGGGGGTGGGAGGACCAAGTCATAATGTACAATAGCCCCCTGCAGAAGGGCCGCTCTGTTGTTCCCAAATCTGACATCCATCTCTGACATCCATTCTATTCCCATTCTGGTCCCACCTCTACTCACTCTCTCAGAAACGTTAATAGAACCCATTGGTGCTCACCGAATTAACTGGTGAACTACAGCTGTGGCCAGGCATATTAGCCCAAGTCTCGCCATTAAGAGGAAGCACACTGGTGCCAGGCATCTCCTATCTGTTGAACCTCTTTTTAATAACCTCAGATACTGTCCATGTAGCCACAGCCTTAGAGAGGAGACAGAAAAGCAGACTAGAGGACCAATGCATAACCCAGGAACCCGGTGGGTTAGCCCATCCTTCTCCTCTCATCCTACCTGAACCCTAGCAACGCTCAGTTCCCTGCTTCCTTCTGGGTATTTTTAATTGATTTGATAAGCCACATGATTGAAGCACCTGAATTTGGCCGACCTGTGAGGCTTTCAATTTTGTGACTACTGGAGTATACTTGGAGGCTACCATTGCCCCACGGTAATTTCCTACATAACCACCACTTATAGTGAACCTTTTACACTTTAAAAAACAGAGAGAAAAGACAATGTCATTCCGAATGCTCAAGAGGTTTTGCCTGATTTAGTTAAGAAGTGCTAAGTCAGCAGCAAGGGTTAAGTGCTTCTTCCTTCCTAGGATGAAATGGCTCTACTTAGTCAATTTTCAAGAAAAACTAAAAATGCTAATATGATAGTCAACCATCAGTAAAACTGTGCTAGATGAAGGGAGGAGGCTGAGGAGTGGAGCAGGAAAGTAATTAACCAGTGGTATTCACAAGCTCTTCTCTACCTAATCTAAAAGCAACTTCATTTCCCTTTTCCTTGACATACAGCATAAGAAAGGTGATGATTTCATTGTCAGCAAACATACCTGTGTTTACTCTGTGCCAGGTACCAGCAAAAAGGTTAAAACACAACTTCTGCCATCAAGGATAACTACAAAAGCAAGACAGTTACTTGGTGAAAACCTAGGCACAAAAAGAGGAAGGGAGCCTGGGGATGACATCAAGTAAGATGCATCTTTCAGGCTGAGTCAAAAGATGAACCAGCATTTACTAGACAGGAGAAACAGAGAAGAGGGCATTTCTTGCAGATCGCTTGGAAGCTTTCATTACCCACGTATTTTGCATTATCCTAGCATTCTTCTTTCTTTGCAGGCCTCTCTCCCTAAAACTCTTAGCAGAAAAGCAACTATTCAATCTGATGTTGGAGGGAACTCCCCCCTGATCAGTGAGTCAAGAAAGCAAAAACTGCAGAAATAGGACAAAACAAACACACCAGGGCAGCCTTGACTAATGAATTCAGGCGACATCTTGGTAATCACAGCATGTGTACACTAAGAAAGAACTTCAACACATGGCAGAATCTTGTTATAGACATGGCACATCCTTCTAGCCTGAGTCCCACATAAGCTTGTGGTTAAGATTTCCCTGAAAGGTAAAGCAACAGTTGCTAAATTGAAATGACAGTCGGCTTTTCGTTTCTAAGTAGAGAGGAAACTTGTCATTTCAGAACTGCCAGCTCTCCAGAGGGCAAGTGCTGCTGTGTGGAGAGAGGTATGTGTCCACTGTTAGGTCCTGGGGCTCTTCTCTGAGAAATTCAGATGCTACTGATCTAAGCACTTTCAAAGCAGCCAAAATCACAAGCAGAAAGTAGTAGGAACACCAAGAGCCTCCCACTTAATGTGTAAGGGATTCCTATCTCCACTAACAAGTTCACAATAATATCCCATTAAACGTCCATTAGCTCCAGAAGCCAGAATAATAAAAAGAAACTATGTGTATGGCGTATTATGGCACAAGGTCAGAGTTAACTACTTTACACATATTCCCTAATTACGATAATCTGAGGAATAGCCATTACTATTCTTCCTACTTCACATTTGAGAAAACTAAGTTTTACGGAAATGATTTTCTGAAAAGATATTGGACTAGAAGGCCACGGTTCTGAGATTCCAACCTGGCAGGCTGGTTCCATATGCTACAGTCTTCCCTGTGCCAGGCCTACTGTTTTCCAGTACGTATGATCTCAGCGCTTGGTACATGTGGGAAAGGGACAAATCATCCACCCAGTGCCTGACACGATGCACTCAGGAAATATTTATGAACAATCTATTTGCACAACCCCTGAGCTAAATAACATCTCCCCATTTTATAGGTAAGGCAACTGAGGCACACAGAGTCAAACTCTGAGCACAGAGAATGGCTTCCCCAAACTCACACAGCCTGTGACTAGAGACAAAACTTGAGTCCTCAGCAGAGTCGATCAGAACACTCCACGACATTCGCCTGGCACCCCTGCTTATGTTCGCTTTCATTCTCTTTTCCTGTCTCCTACCTTCCTGCACTCCAGCCACACCAGCTCCTGTCTCTTCTTCCCAGGGCCGGGTTCCTTCCCACCCTGGAACGTTCCATCTGCAGTGACCTCCCTTCCTTCTCGCTTAGTCCTCAGGCCATCTTTCCCTGACCACCCAGACCTTGTATTTCCTATGTTGCCATCACTGGACTTCTTATAAATATCAAGGTTTTCTGTGAATAATCATTATATTGTGCCATCACTTCATTAACAACTATCATGCCCACTGCACTAAATTCCATACAAAATGGTTTATCAATAGATACTTGCGCTCAGCATCATGCCTGGTATGTGGTGAAACCTCAAAAGCTATTTGCTGCACTAGTAATATATCTTGATTCCAAAGCCTGACCCAGTGTCAGGCACTGGGTATATGATGATTTGTCCCTTTCCCGCATGTACCAACAGAAGAGGTTTACCAAAGACACTCAATTATAACCCTAACCTGCAGAGAAAAGTTCCACTGAAATAAGCTGCCTAAGGAATAATGAAGCCAGCAAAGCACCCCTAGCTCATTCAGAGACTAAACCCAAAGACCCCTGTGATGCATGGTGCTAATTTTTTTAAAATTCCTATGTGACTCAAGAGATTCAGATGTCCCCATGATTTTACTAGTTAGATGAGCATGGTGGGGGAACCGAACTCCTCTTCTCAACATTTAAAAATACCAGTAAGAAAAATCAATGCATCCCCTGGTCACTAAGAAGTTAGCAAACCACTCCTTTTCAGGCTGTCTCCCTATGTGTGCTCAGCTGTGCCCACTCCTTTGCAACCCCATAAACTGTAGCCCACCATGCTCCTCTGTCCATGGAATTCTCCAGTGAGGACTACTGGAGTGGGTTGCCATTTCCTCCTCCAGATCTTCCCAGACCCAGGAACTGAACCCGCTTCTCTGTGCCTCCTGCATTGGCAGGCAGATTCTTTACTACTAATGCCACCTAGGCAGAGAAGGCGATGGCACCCCACTCTTGCCTGGAAATCCCATGGACGGAGGAGCCTGGTGGGCTACAGTCCATGGGGTCGAGAAGAGTCAGACACGACTGAGCGACTTCACTTTCACTTTTCACTTTCATGCATTGGAGAAGGAAATGGCAACCCACTCCAGTGTTCTTGCCTGGAGAATCCCAGGGATGGGGGAGCCTGGTGGGCTGCCGTCTATGGGGTCACACAGAGTCGGACACAACTGAAGCGACTTAGCAGCAACGCCACCTAGGAAGTGCCCTATCTCCCTATATTAGCACCATAACCTACCAGTGATCAAGTCTCCCTCCATAATCCTCATATCTCCACCCCCATCTCAGTGGAATCCTCAAAGCAGAGAGGTAAAGCATGGATGCCAACTCTGAATCACAAGACAGGAAAACAAGAGAGTCTGATAAAGATTTTTTTTAATAAAGGCTGCATTGTGTGAACTACAAACTTGCGGTTCTAAGATAAGGAAGTTCTAGGGATGTAGTGCACAGCATGGTGACTGTAGTTAATACCATATTATATATTTGAAGGTTGCTAAGAGTAGATCTTAAGTCCTCATCATAGGAAAAAATGTAATTATGCAAGGTGATGAATGCTAACTAAGCTTATTGAGGTAATCATTTTGCAGTATACATACATCAAATCATTATGCTGTACACTTTAATACAATGTTATATGCCAATTATATCTCATTAAAACTAGGGGGCCGAGAGGAGGGGATACTTCACTGTATAGCAAAAAAGCTACCTAGGGAATGGTTATAAATTAGGCTGCATATAACCAATGGAAAGTTACACAGGATAATATAACATCAAAAGTATTAGAATAACAGAAAATTCCTAGGCAATAATATCAAACAGGGACACAACTGCATGCATAATGACATATCAAGGATATAAAAATGTATTTAGTGATGCAGAACAGAAAGATACAAAGAGCCTTCAATCAAAATGTTGACACTGGAAGCTAATCTGGGTGATATTTTTCTTCTTTCACCATGTCTCAATTTTCCAGATCTCCTCTGAGAATTACTGTAAGGAAAAAACAATCAATTTTATGCTAAAAATATAAGAGCACATTATAGAAACAGGAGAAGCAAAAAGGGCATCCAAAAAGAAAATAATTACCAACTCTCCAGCTTTCAATCATGAAATTGTGCCTCTTTAAATCAGTAAGACCCCCCCTTAACCCCCACTCCCTGGTGGTTCAGATGGTAAAGCGTCTGCCTGCAAAACAGGAGACCTGGGTTCGATCTCTGGATTGGGAAGATCCCTTGGAGGAGGAAATGGCAGCCCACTCTAATATTCTTGCCTGGAAAATCCCAAGGACGGAGGAGCCTGGTAGGCTACAGTCCATGGGGTCGCAAAGAGTCGGATGCAACTGAGCGACTTCACTTAATTCCCACTGCAGCCGAGCTCAACCAGCTCTGGCTTCCCATGGAATACCACTCCCCTCCTTAATGCGGGGAACCAGTCAGCTCCCAGAATGGCCTGCTGGGGCATTTCAACACAAACGCACCCCTCTCTCTGCCGTTCATAACAGCTCAGGCTGATGGGATCTGAGGTCTATTTCGGTAATAACTAGCAGTTGAGTCAAGTGCCATTTTAATCCACAGTCATGGTCAAGAGTCCGAGGGTGCAGAGGGATGCCCACCACATGATCACAGAGGCTGTCAAATACAGGTGATTCTCCTAGCACACGGTGCTCTCCCGGTTCCTGCAGAAGACATGAGGACGGCCCTGGGCCCTGCCCTCTGCCAGCTACTCAGCCATTCTTCCAATCATTTGCTCATCAATTCCTCATCTTGAAAACCTTTATTGAGCACTCTTCTGAACCAGCAACTATTGACACAAAACTTGAGACACATCTTTTATCTGCCAGGGGCTAAGCATCGAGTAATAAAGACACAAACATAGACGAATGGGAACTGCTCAGTGTTCAGTTCAGAGGCAGAAGCAAAGTGGGAATTCTTAGGAGGGAATAAAAGGCTAGAATAGCCTGAAACAGAACCAGAGAGCTTCCCCTCAGAAACCCGATCCTCCCAACAAGCGGCAGTGCAGGGTAGTGGCTAAGCACTCAGACTCTGGAGCCTGACTGGCTCAGATCCCAGCTTCCCCACATACCAGATATGCGACCATGGACCCATTAACCTCTCTGTGCCTCAGCTTCCTCATCTGTAAAATGGGAATAAAATTCCATCTATCCCGTAAAAGCAGTATGACCATCAAATTGATTCATACATGTTAAGCTCTCAAAACAGTGTGTGCCACAGGGGAAGCACAGGCCAATTGTTTTGGAAAAAAGCTAGGGCAGGCCCTGAGACCTTGAGGATGAGGATGTACAAAGCTATGCCAGTTCCCACCCTGCCAGGAGGGCCCTGCAGTCATGGTGGGTTATTGCTGTGGCCCAGCAGGAGGATAACGGACAAGTGAGCAAGGGTAGCCAGGCATGGCTGGAGGCGTGGTGAGTGGTCAGTTCTAACCCTCTCCTCTTAAAAAGCTGGCAGAGCCTATGAAGCTTCCTGTGAATCCAATCTAGGTCTAGCCAACTAACCAACATCGAAACATCTTTGAATTTTTGCTATGTGCTAGATTAAATACACTTAAATATATTTCATCTATTTAAGCAATGGGCTTAAACATACTTCCTAATTCAGTCCTCACCTGCAGCCCAGCAACGTCAGTATTGTTATTCCATCTTATAAATGAGGTGTAAAGAGTTAAGAAGCTCTGTATTTAAGCATTGCCACTGGATCTCAAACTCAGATCTGTCTACTGTCAACCACGACTCACCACTGCCTCTCAGCCCTGATCACTCATCTCAGCCTGAATACCAGCTCCACCATGGAGCCTCTGTGAGACTTTAGGTAACTTAGCTTCCTTCCTTCCTCCTTGAGTTGCCCCACCAGTAACACAGCAGGAATACTACCCACATGGCTGGGCTCAGTACGGAGTCACGGAGCGTGCCCACTACATAGCCTGTGCTCTGTATTTCCTCCACGCTGGCCTCTCTTCAGGACATCATTTCTGAGTCGCTTTGCAAAGACAGCTTAGAAATCTACACATGGGAAGTCTGAGCTTTAACATTTACCAGTGGGTTCACACACAGGATCACATTTCACATTCATAATAATCCGTTGTGCAAGCATGCGTGTGTATGCTAAGTCACTTCAGTGTCCGAAGTGTCCAGGTCTTTGCAACCCTATGGACTGTAGCCCCCCAGGCTCCTCTGTCCATGGAACTCTTCAGGCAAGAATACTGGAGTGGTTTGCCATGCTCTCCTCCAGGGGATCTTCCCAACCCAGGGATCGAATCTGCATCTCTTACACTTCCTGCCTTGGCAGGCAGGTTCTTTACCAGTAGCGCTATCTGGCAAGCCCAAAAACCCACTGCTGCTGCTGCTAAGTCGCTTCAGTCATGTCCGACTCTGCGTGACCCCACAGACAGCAGCCCACCAGGCTCCCCCGTCCCTGGGATTCTCCAGGCAAGAACACTGGAGTGGGTTGCCATTTCCCTCTCCAATGCATGAAAGTGAAAAGTGAAAGTGAAGTTGCTCAGTCGTGTCCGACGCTTAGCGACCCCACGGACTGCAGCCTACCAGGCTCCTCCATCCATGGGATTTTCCAGGCAAGAGTACTGGAGTGGGGTGCCACTGCCTTCTCCCAAAAATCCACTAGGTAGACATTAATAACCTCACTTTCAAGACAAGGAATCTCTGGCTTGTAGAAGTTACATAATTTGCCCAACAACTTTTCAGCTCTTTCTAGGTATTTCTGTATGAATCCCCTAGTCCCCAGACAAACAATCTTTAAACTTCTCCACTCCACTCCAATGCCAGCTCTCCCCTATCTAAGGGGCACTCTTCCTCCATAACTCTCAACCATCCCATATTCTGAGTGCACTCACCAGCCTGCTTGAAAAGTCTGGAGCAGGGGGCTGACCCAAATAGGATTGGTTCCCTTTTGTGCAGTCCCAACTCTCAGGCTTACGAGAGACATTTTCAATGCTACACTGGCCTTGACCTTGCCATATCTACTCCAACTCAGCAGTAAACAGTGAGGCATCACGCTCAACCGCAAGCTAAGTTATGACTATTCATTATAAATCATTTTTACATGTTGCTTCGAATGCTGTTCAAGAATAAAAATCTGCCTGTATTGAAATGCACTGTGATTTTAATATGCAAACCTCCTACAGAGATGATGTCTCATTTTAATT
The DNA here is from genome assembly GCA_006410615.1 of Neotragus moschatus. Classification (NCBI taxonomy): domain Eukaryota; kingdom Metazoa; phylum Chordata; class Mammalia; order Artiodactyla; family Bovidae; genus Neotragus; species Neotragus moschatus. Next base: position 479,721 of record SJYA01003210.1, read on the forward strand.
ATTGTTTCAGTTTAATGGGTTTTCATTAAATTAGAGGATGGCGCAATTATGAGGGTGAACAGCTAATGTTTCAAAGGTAAGCTCCCGTGGCTCTGTGTGCAAAGAGATAGTTGTGGCATCAATGAACAGAAAGCGACACTCTTCCGGATAAGCCCATANGTCTCGTTTTAATTATTGTTTCAGTTTAATGGGTTTTCATTAAATTAGAGGATGGCGCAATTATGAGGGTGAACAGCTAATGTTTCAAAGGTAAGCTCCCGTGGCTCTGTGTGCAAAGAGATAGTTGTGGCATCAATGAACAGAAAGCGACACTCTTCCGGATAAGCCCATACGCAGCCTGATGGAAAACAACCCTGGCTATTTTTCTCTTTCCAGCTTCAAAACAAAGCTAGCATCTCCTCACTGAAGATATGCAAACAGCTCTAAGCATGTGTCTGACTGAAGGTATCTTTATCACATAACTTTTCTATCAGGAATCCAAGCTCCCCTGTTTATCAGGCCAGAAAGCCCTCTTCCAAGTCCACAACCTCAGTCGTGTCTGACCCTTTGCAACCCCATGGACTGTAGCCTACCAGGCTCCTCTGTCCATGGTATTCTCCAGGCAAGAATACTGGACCAAGTAGCCATTCCCTTCTCCAGGGGATCTTCCCAACCCAGGGGTCGAACTCCAGTCTCCTGCATTACAGGCAGATTCTTTACCATCTGAGCCACCAGGAAAGCTAAGTATCAAACCACACGGAAGTACTCCTGATGAAACAGTCTTATCCCTCACATGCAAGGAATTTAGTTGGTTCTGTGGATGAATGTCTGACTTCCTGCCTCTGGGAAATTGTTCCAACTTCACAACAGACTGTGATGACCAAAATAATATTAATTAGCAAACTGGGAGAAGTTCAGTGAGAAATTATTTTGGTGGCTTCCAATATTTTACCCCAGAAACTGCACAAACTTTGTACTTGGGACCAACAGGGCAGAATTACCTCAGACAGAGGTAAAGGAATGAATGAGTAGGAGGGAATGAGGGGAGAGTCAGAGGTAAAATCTACTCTACTGGGGCCCCAGCGGTCAGAGGTAAAGGGTTATGACTCCACACTGGACGGAGTGGGCGGGTCTGCATTGCAGAAGTCTGCACCTGGGGAGAGGGAAGGAGCTTGGCAAAGTTCACCTGTGTGATTTCAGGAATTACCCAGCAGTATACTGGTGAAGACTCTGTGCTCTCATTGTTGAGGACCTTGGTTCAATCCCTGGTCAGGAGACTAAGATCCCACATGCCTCACAATACAGCAACTTTTTTAAATTTAATTTTTGTTTCGCTCCAGCTAGGTGGAAGGAAAAAGACGAGAGCTACAGAAGGTCATTCCAGAAATAATTGGTCTATTAGGGTAGGGCAGACCTGGTCGCTATACATGCCAAGAAAGTCATATGGGAACATCTCACTATGCTGTGGGAAGGAGAGAAAAAGAAATCTTTCCCACAACAAAGAGAAGCACCGGCCCCAGGTAACACAGCACGAACTAAGGGCTGAATGAGGTACCCTCTCTGCTCAGCACTGCCCCTCCCCAGCCTGATGCTGACCACCTGTCAGGGCGCACACTTGCTGGCGTGGCCGCTGGAGAAGTTCTCTTTGCACTATTATTTCAAGTGTCCTGGATATTTCCAAAGGGACAGTAACTTGGAACTCCTCGGTGGAATGCTGTCTTTTCAGCTCCTTTATTTTCCCTGTCCTAAAAAGCACATCGCCAGCTCTTAGATCACACATTTTAATCTAATTACATGCCTTGTTAGCTAATTAGTTCCAGAGTCACTGCTGGGAATGTCTCCCTCACTGTTTATCTATCTGTGTTGGCCACTGGGTGTGCTTCTCGATTCCTGGAAGAAGTGAGTAATTATTGGCCTTTCAAACTCTGTCCTGAGGAGGGACAGCAAAGCTCTCTTGGCCCCTGAAACTCCCGGCTTTGAACAGAAGCTCCAGGAAACATGGGCACTTGTGCAGCAAAGGGCCCTTGGTGTGGTTTCTCACAGACTTGAAAACTGACCCATTCAGAGATGTTTTCCGATCCTATTTAACATTAATGTCATCCTTAAAACAAACTGTTGGAGCTGCCGCTTGCTTGAGCACAAAGTCAACCACATTACTGGATCCTTCTCACCAATTCCCCACAACTGCCCTCCCAAAAGCAATCGACAACCAAGGGCTCAAATTACAATCCCCATTTACTGAAGCCTAAAAAAAGAGAAAGAAACAAACAATGAAAATATTGATTTGGGAGAAAACTGGCCTTTCATCACCACTGGAAATAATTTGGATCTGGCCTGTCCCAGGGTAACCATGCTGAGTCACTTCAGTAAAGTATGCCTTTGGTATATTAAATAGCATCTTCATGATAATTCATCTCAAAGGGTGCTCGGTAGGTTTCCAAGCAATCTTTTCTACCTGAGTGTGATCTGACTTAGTCAGTCAGCAGATATTCTTTTCAGCCACGAATGACCTGAAAACCCCGCCCTCCACCACGAGTGCTTGGTTGGTTGGTAGCTGATCCTTGGACAAGTGCTCTCAGCCGAGCCCTGGGAGTACAAAGCACATGAATGCGGTTCAATCTCAACTCTTCTCCCACCCAGAGTTCCAGCCACCTTCTCCACACCTATCCAAATCCTGCCCATCTCTTGAGGCCCAGCCCAAGCCCTCTAGGTCCATGAAGCTCTGGAGCCCTCAATTCAAAGGGGCTTCTCCCATCCCTTCACTCCAAAATTCTTCACCCATTTGNTACCTATCTCCCTTGTAGGATTATTATGGATTGTTTTGAGAATGAAATGAATTGACAAACATAAAGAATTTAGAACAATGTCTAGCACCTAAAAAGTGTTCATCACTAACCATGTAAGTGATCGGGAATAATGTTATCTTTGCATGGCTGACTTCTTCACCCAGGCATCCACTCAAATACCACCTCTGCAAGGAAGTCTTCTCCATAATCCTGCTGCTGCTGCTGCTAACGCTTCAGTCGTGTCCAACTCTGTGCGACCCCATAGACGGCAGCCCACCCAGCTCTCCCGTCCCTGGGNGTAAGTGATCGGGAATAATGTTATCTTTGCATGGCTGACTTCTTCACCCAGGCATCCACTCAAATACCACCTCTGCAAGGAAGTCTTCTCCATAATCCTGCTGCTGCTGCTGCTAACGCTTCAGTCGTGTCCAACTCTGTGCGACCCCATAGACGGCAGCCCACCCAGCTCTCCCGTCCCTGGGATTCTTCAGGCAAGAATACTGGAGTGGGTTGCCATTTCCTTCTCCAATACATGAAAGTGAAAGTGAAGTCGTGTCCGACTCCTAGCGATCCCATGGACTGCAGCCTACCAGGTCCATAGCACTTTCCCGGCAAGAGTACTGGAGTGGGTTGCCATTGCCTTCTCCATAATCCTACCTAGAGTCAATCCTCTCCTTCTCTTTCTCTCTTCAGTATTGCTTTTTATTTCCTGCATAGTCTCTATGACTACCTATAGTTACTAATTTATGAGTATACTTGTTCACTGTGATTCCCTGTCTCTGCTGGAACTGAAGCTTCATGGACTCAGAGACTCTGTCTTTTCTCTGCTACATCTCTCATATCTAGCCAGAACAGTGCCCATCACTTGGGTGTGCAATAAATATTTGTTGAATGAATGAATGAATACGACATGTTCCTGGTTCTCTCCTCCCTGTACCTTGATCCAGGGCCCCCAAGGGTAGAGCATCCTACATGTTCCTCCTGTGCAATCAGGACCCAGCAGAGTGGCTGGCACATGTGGCAAGGCAGAATCACACTTAATGCCTGCTGATTGATCAATGTATAAATGAGCTTTAGAGGCACCTTCAAGATAAGGGCTCTAAAAAAAAAAAAAATTGTTCTCCAGCCAGTCACTCCAAGACTGAGAGAGACAGGATTCCAAAGTTACATATGGGAAAAAAAGCAATATTCAAAGCAGAAGTCTGGCATAGAAAACAGACTTGCAGTTGCCACTGGGGAGGGGGCTGAGGGAGGAATAGAGTGGAAGGTTGACATTAGCAGATACAAACTATTATATGTGGGCTTCCCTGGTGGCTCAGTGGTAAAGCACCTACCTGCCACTGCAGAAGATCCAGGTTTGATCCCTAGGTCGAGACGATCCCCTGGAGAAGGGAATGGCTACCTGCCCCAGGATTCTTGGCTGGAAAAGTCCATGAACAGAGGAAGCTAGTGGGCTACAGTCCATGGGGTCACAAAAGAGTTGAACACGACTTACTGACAAAACAGCAACCACTATTATATATAGAATGGATAAACTATAAGATCCTACTGCATAGCACAGAGAACTATAGTCGATATCCTATGGTAAACCACAGTGGAAAAGAATATTTGAAAAGAATATGTATAAGTGTAACTGAATCACTTTGCTCTATAGCAGAAATTAAAGCATTATATTCAAGTATGTATACCATGTTGATTCAGTTGTGTCCAACTCTCTGTGGTTACAATTTTTAAAAAATTAAAAAAGAAAAAAACAGGGCTTCCCTAGTGACTCAGTGGTAAAGAATCTGCCTACCAATGCAGGAAACACAGGTTCAATCCCTGACTGAGGAAGATTTCACATGCCACACAGCACCTAAGCCCGTGCCCCACAACTATTGAGCCTGTGGTCTAGAGCCTGGGAGCTGTAACTGTTGAAGTCTGAACTACAATCAGAGAAGCCACTGCAATAAGAAGCCTGCACACTGCAACTAGAGAATAGCCCACACTTGCCGCAGCTACAGAAAAGCCTGCACAGCAGCGAAGACCCAGCATAGCCATAAATAAATAAAATTATTTTAAAAAGAAAAGAAACAAAGCAGAAGTCCAAGAAGCTGCATTCCCAAGATTGCCCTGGCCCCAGCACACAGTCTGAATTGTATTAACATACACACACTTATGGGCTGGGCAGCTTTCTAATTATGGCGAGATCTTCGATGTAAAGTTAATACCAGAAAGGATGCTGTGGCTGGCTTCTGCACAAAATATGCAGTTAAAAGCCCACTGCCAGGGAAACTTCTGCCAAGCCCTAAGTACCAGCCACCCTGTGCTTCTCCTTTCCAATGATACCTGCAGCTCATAAATGCCTAGGCAGATGAAGGCCTTCTCTTTTGAGGTACCTCACGCCCAGAGACCTAGCAAAGTAATCTAGAGTGGAGCTGGCATCAGGATTTATTTTATTTAAGTGTCCTAAGTGATGGTGAGAGGCAGCCGCTGCTGAGAATTGAGTCCTGAGCACCCTCCTGCCTCCAGGTCCAAGGTGATAACTGAGCAGGCTCCTGCCAGACACAGCACAGAAGGCTAGTTTAGCCCCCATGTCACCCACCACTCTCCCAAGCTACATAGCACATTTCTCCAAGTCCAGGGTGTCACCGATTACAAGATACAAGATTATTTTACACATTCTACCAAGAAAACCAAAAGCTATCAACAATGCCACTATTGGTCATTAGACCAATAGTTTATTACAAAAGGATGAAAATGTGCATGTCTGTGTCTTAGAATCAGTGGAAGACAGTACAAAAACTCCCAGATTTCATATAAAGATCCAGATCTACAGCAAAAAGCTCCATGATCTGGCAACAGGGCCCACACTCGCACCAGTAACAAAGCAGTGAATGCAGCCATGAGAAGACGCAGGGCAATACACAGGGTCACCGGTTGGCTGTATCCTCTCACAGGCGCACAGGCTCAATGGCTGACCCTCCACACATCTGGGACTGCAAGTTCCTCCCCAGCAAGGCTCTGCTGCTGCTGCTGCTACTAAGTCGCTTCAGTCGTGTTCAACTCTGTGTGACCCCCTAGATGGCAGCCCACCAGGCTCCCCCGTCCCTGGGATTCTCCAGGCAGGAACACTGGAGTGGGTTGCCATTTCCTTCTCCAATGCATAAAAGTGAAAAGTGAAAGTGAAGTCGCTCAGTCATGTCCAAGTCTTCGCAACCTCATGGACTGCAGCCCACCAGGCTCCTCCCCCCATGGGACTTTTTAGGCAAGAGTACTGGAGTAGGGTGCCATTGCCTTCTCCACCAGCAAGGCTCTAGCATGTACTAATACCACGTATTCTCTATACACCCAGGCCCCACACTAAACCCCCATCCTCTGCCATCACAGGTCTTCCCGACTCACTCAGGTGCTTCTCCACAGATGCTGGGCTTCGGTAACAGGTGTCACTGAGATATGGGTGCTCTCAGCCCTTGGTGTGGCCAGGAAGAGTACTTTTGGGCAAAAAGAGCAGCCCTTTGTCTTCTCCCCAGTGTCGTATACAAATATAGCCATTTTCCTTGTGCACTACGATGTGAAAAAGGTTGGGAAACACAGCCCTGTGTGGAAGTAGAATTTGGGATCAGGAAATCTAGGATCCAACATCAGTCCTGGAAGTTGGTAGCTGAGTGACAGCTCATTTAGTCACCCTGAAACTCACTTTCTCTTCCATTAAATTGCGACTAGCAAGCATGCACACACACAATGATGAAACGTGTATCACAGAATCCACGTGACAAATACATGCACTCATCTATACAAACAGTTTTGGAAAATGCTCGTCACCGTCACTTTCTTTCCTATCTGAGTGCCAGGTCAGACAACACCATACAAGTTGGGCACATGCAGAAACAATGGTTAGAAGACTTTCTCTTACTGACTTCCAAGTCACTTACAATCCAGCAGTGTGAGCAGGTGGAGAAAACCTTATATGATGAAAATAAATCCTGAGTGAGTAAATAGCTTGCACTAAATCCATCAATAATTTGGGCCAAAGATGGGGAGATATATGGAGCATAAGGATGGAGTGGGTGGGTAGGTATCTCAGGATCAGTTCAGTTCAGTTCAGTTCAGTCGCTCAGCCGTTTCCAACTCTGCAACCCCATGAATTGCAGCATGCCAGGCCTCCCTGTCCATCACCAACTCCTGGAGTTCACTCAGACTCATGACCGTCGAGTCAGTGATACTATCCAGCCATCTCATCCTCTGTCATCCCCTTCTCCTGCCCCCAATCAAACTAGGAAATAAATGAGGAGCACCCAAGCTCTGTGTTAGCAGAAGAAGCCACTGAAATAAGAGTCAGCCTTTTTTTCCTTTTTCAGTGAAATTGGCCATCTTTTTCTACATTATTTTTTACTGGACCTAGAGCCTGTCATACAGAGTGAAGTAACTCAAAAAGAAAAAAACAAATCTTGGATATTAATGAATATATGTGGTATCTAGAAAAATGGTAGAGATGACTGTATTTGCAAAGCAGAAATAGAGACACAGACATAGTAGAACAAATATATGAACACCAAGGACACGTGTTTTTTAAAAAGCACTTAAGCTTACTTTTTCAAATTCATGACGTAAACCAACAGCTTCCTTCCTAAACTCTTTGTTGCTGTCCCCCAAAACCTAAAGGGTGTGAGGCATACTTTTAAGTAGGCTTTTTCTGCCACTATTCCCCGAAATCTCCCCACACAAGGCATAGCACACAACCCAAACCCCACAGTCTATTAAAAAAAAGATAAAAATAAAAACACAGGAATGCTATATGTTGATCAACCACAGAGTAATCACATGAGCATGATAAACGCAAAGATACCCATCAGCCTTTCTATTTATGTGTGACCAGCACGGTTGCCCTTTCCTTAATTATGCTCTTATTCACCATTGGCATAGAGTCTGTCAGTGTGGGTCCGGTTGTAATTGAGCCCAGAAGCCCCAACCAGCAAAATTACGTGCCACACACCAAGCCGTTCTGTGCAACTTTTTCAAATGAATTACTGAAGAGATTTAAGAATTCTTCCAAAATGTCACAATAATAACTATTTTATCCTTTTTATGCCATAATTATGATTTGGAGCTTTGCTTTTCTTATTTCTTCCAGGCACACCACAACTCATGAATAAAATATGACAAGTTTGATAGCAGCCATCGGAGAGGGTTCATCTGTAACAGCAAACGTGCCTAGTGTACAAAGAGCTTTTGTATTCCAACAGCCTTTGTTTCTGGGACGGGCTTTTATCTCAAAGAAGGACCACGTGCATTCTCTTTTTCCTACTCTCCCTCCCATCTCCCCACAATTCCTGCCTTCAGCGTGGCACCTGAAAACATGTTTATTTTGTCTCTTAATGAGGACGTTTCTAAACAATTATGGAACAAGTAAAAAGACCAAAGGGTGCTCTGTTGGCTAGGAAACTGACTTGAAACAGCATATCAAACAATGTTACTCAAAGAGACACAATCAGAATCATAGACTAGTGGGCAAAATGTGTGACTTTGGGTCTTAAACATCACTCAGGTGATATACCCATCTGGAAAGATATTTAAAGCACCCACAAGGTTCTCTTTTGAGAAGTTTCCTCTCCCCAGAAAAGACTGCCAGGTCCTTTCCAAGTTCAGGTTCTGGCCTGTCTTTCAAACAAATAAATGTGATAAAGAAAAGAAAGGAACTCGCACACCCATCAGCATTTATCATATGGCCCCAGGGACATCAAACTTCAAATTTTGAGGTTCCATTTTTTTCAAGCAAATCTCTGAGCATCTTGTTCTATCATAGTAAACCATTCACATCCAAGTTTCCTTCCATATATACTTTTTCCCCCAGAGTTTGTTTCAAAATANGATAAAGAAAAGAAAGGAACTCGCACACCCATCAGCATTTATCATATGGCCCCAGGGACATCAAACTTCAAATTTTGAGGTTCCATTTTTTTCAAGCAAATCTCTGAGCATCTTGTTCTAACATAGTAAACCATTCACATCCAAGTTTCCTTCCATATATACTTTTTCCCCCAGAGTTTGTTTCAAAATATGTAAGAGTGAAAAAACAGCTTAAAGTCACTGCTTGCCTAGAACCTGAAGAACTGAGATGTCGACCTCCTGGATGAGCAATTTGCCAAACTTCTCAACTTGTGGGTTTATCTGTGAAGCATGACAAGCAAATCTAAGATTAAGCCGAGACTGGGAAACATTTCTAACACTCCTCCAGAAAATGAAACCTGGCATCATCAGGAAAACCAGAATGCAAAAGCTTCAGCATATGTTGCTGTTTTCTTGTGTATACCTTGCAGATGCACTGTGATGACTATTTTGAGAAACTGTAAACTCACATGCTTTTTTTTCTCCTCTTCACCCAGATCCTCCAAGACAACAGGTAGTCTTGAACTGTGACTTCTTCTACCCATAAGAACCAGTGTACACACTGCTGTATTTTAAGTGGATAACCACCAGGATCTTACTATGTAGCACAGGGAACTCTGCTCAACGTTATGTGGCAGCCTGGATGGGAGGGGAGTTTCAGGGAGAATGGATACATGTGTATGTATGGTCGAGTCCCTTTGCTGTATACCTGAAACTATCACACTATTATACCAATACAAAATAAAAAGTGGAAAAAATATGTTTTAAAGATATTTTTAAGTACTAAGAAGGTCAACATATGCTTTTGTTTCAAAGAAATGGAAAGCAACTCATGAAAGGTATCTACTGTAAATATTTTACATTAAAAAAAAAACTAGCTCGAAGCCAAGTGAGTGGTGACTATACTGAGGCTGTAGTTTCAGAAGGAATGACTTTAATCATGCTATCTTACCTAATGCCATGTGGCATTAAATGTCATCTCAGCATCAACTGACACTTCATGACATCAGGGGACGCAGTGGTGGTGAGGTGCCGACAACCAGTACATCCCCCAGACACATTCCTATGCCAGCCACACTTGCTATGGGGACAGGAGGATAAGTCTGAATCTTTGCAGATAAATAAGGTAGCAGCATGAATGCTCATTTTTTAAAAAAGCAAATTTTTATTCCTTCAGGATAAGGCACAGTAGCAGTGCTCAGCACTCTGAGGAAATGCCCATTTGTAGGAGCCAGGATGAGCCTTCCTTCCTGCAGACCCAATATTTCAAAGAAGCCATATAAGGCCAGGGAATCTGGCAGCAGCATTTAAATCTTCAACACACACTGCCAAATGAGGTTAGACATCAAAGTTCAGGTTTAGGAGCAAAAGGAAACTAAGAAGAGGAATTTCTCCGGTGGTCCAGTGGCTAAGACCCCACTCTCTCAATGCAGGGGACCTGGGTTCGATCCCTGGTTGGGGAACTCGAGCCTGCATTTGTTGTTTAGTCACCAAATTGTATCCAACTCTTTGGGGACCCCATGGACTGTACCACCAGGTTCCTCTGTCCATGGGATTTCCTGAACAAGAATACTAGAGTGGGTTGCCATTTCCTTGTCCAGGAGATCTTCCTGACCCAGGGATCAAACCCCACCTTCTGCATCAGCACGCAGATTCTTCACCACTGAGCCACCTGGGAAGCCCAGATCCCACAGGCTGCAACCTTTGCTGTTGTTGTTGCTGTTCAGTCACCCAGTCATCTGACTCTGCGACCCCATGGACTGCAGCACGCCAGGCCTCTCTGTCCCCCACCATCATCACCAATGCAACGTTAACACACACACACACATACACACACACACACACACACACACACAGATCCCGTGGGCCACAAGGAAAATCAAAGATTCTACACATTGCCACAAAGACCCAGCACAGCCAAATAAATCAATATATTTTTTTTAAAAAGAGAAAGGAAGATAAAGAGATGACCAAACCAGTGCCATGGTACACAGATAGCAACACTGCCTGAGATTCTAAGAAATCCTGTTTTTAAGTCAAAGGACCTCAAGTAGCAGATAGCAGGGTCCTGACTGACAGCTCTGGGAGCTGTCTTCTAGCACCACAGGCCTAGTCAGTACTCCCTCTCTGCCCCACTGCCCGGGGCATTCCGCACCCCATCTCCCTTCTTCTCCCACCCAGGCCCATGAGGGCAGTGAAAGGACAGCACTCACTAGATCCACTTTTCCCAGATTAAGCCTAGAGATTCGTGATCTGGGACACGAGACCCATCTATCTGTGCACCAACACTGGTGTGTACCCAAACGTTCCCCAGGCTCTCCAATCATAACCCTGAAGGCAGCTGGTCAGGGCTGTCCTAGATATAACCTGAGTAGCTGAGAACTAAACAGGCCACACTAGCCAAACCAACCTAAAAGATGAACCAAACACACTTAAGATCATCACAGTTACCCATAGTGAAGTCACAGTGAAGTCGCTCAGTCGTGTCCGACTCTTTGCGACCCTGTGGACTGCAGCCCACCAGGCTCCTCCGTCCATGGGATTCTCCGGGCAAGAATACCGGAGTGGGTTGCCATTTCCTTCTCCAGGGGATCTTCCCGACTCAGGGATCAAACCCAGGTCTCCCACATTGCTGGCAGACGCTTTAACCTCTGAGCCACCATACTCTAGCTTAAAAGATTCCAGTGATGGCTCAGGAAATATTGACATTGCCCAATTTGAGTGTTAAACCTCCTCGTTCCTTTGGGTAAGAAGGCATGGTGGATACTACGTGGAGGCTCCCTCCCACACTGAGCTATATAGCCCCTGTGTGTTCTGGGACTTTTGTTTGGCAACTGTGCTGTGCTAAGTCACTTTAGTCATGTCCAACTCTTTGCAACCCCATGGACTGTAGCCCACCAGGCTTCTCTGTTGTGGGATTTTTCAGGCAAGAATACTGGAGTGGGTTGTCATTTCCTCCTCCAGGGGATCTTCCCCACAAAGGGATTAAACCAGCATCTCTTAGTTCTGCATTGGCAGGCAGGTTCTTTACCACTAGCAACACCTGGGAAGCCCCAGGCAACTGGGGAGGAACAAAAGAAGGATCTGTTAGGATGGCAGCCTGCAGGTGCTGCAGGAAAATGGGGTCTATTCACTCCCCACCCAGGCCTTTGGGAAAGGTTGAGCTTCTATGTCTAGAAGGTAAGAGCTCAGAAAAGAAGGAGTATTTTCCTGAGAGATGTTGTGCATTCTGGACAAAGCAGTGATAATCAGGGGCCAGGAAACAAAGTTTGGAATAACTGGAATCAGAGTCCTTCGCCTACTTAAAGCTAGGAACGCTCTGCTACTCCAAGGGGCTCAGTCCCAAGCCAAAGTAGTGAGAACAGCTCTGTCTTCAGATGGAGCAAGTGCCTTCTGGGTCCCTGAAGACTGGCATCACTGGGGTCCTGGGCAAAGCACCCTGGATGGAAGTAATGATTCATAAGAGATTCTAGCATTTCTGGACATGATGAACCTTCTCCTAGCAGATTCCTGAACTGGTCAAAGCAGGGCGGGGNATGTCTAGAAGGTAAGAGCTCAGAAAAGAAGGAGTATTTTCCTGAGAGATGTTGTGCATTCTGGACAAAGTTTGAAATAACTGGAATCAGAGTCCTTCTCCTACTTAAAGCTAGGAAGGCTCTGCTACTCCAAGGGGCTAAGTCCCAAGCCAAAGTAGTGAGAACAGCTTTGTCTTCAGATGGAGCAAGTGCCTTCTGGGTCCCTGAAGACTGGCATCCCTGAGGTCCTGGGCAAAGCACCCTGGATGGAAGTAATGATTCATAAGAGATTCTAGCATTTCTGGAGATGATGAACCTTCTCCTAGCAGATTCCTGAACTGGTCAAAGCAGGGCGGGGGTTGGGGGGTGGGGAGAGAATGTGTCCAATGGTGGATGAAGCTGTTAGACTGAGTGGTGAGGTGTCATAAGGGCCCTCAGAAAGACCTGGGTTCCTGAGATGTTGCACAGAAAACCAGAGGTTCTTCTTGGACAGAAAGGAGCAAGCATAGATATTTTTGCAGTTATTATCAATCCTGTATCCTGGAGGAAGGCACGACAGCAGCACAGCACACCAAAACTGTATGGTTCCATTGGTATTCACAGGTTTATGGATCCCAGGAACATCTGAAGCCACTCCGTCGTGTCCAGCTCTTTGCGACCCCATGGACTGTAGCCTACCAGGCTCTTCCGTCCATGGAATTTTCCAGGCAAGAGTACTGGAATGGGCTGCCAAGCCATTAGAGCTATTATTAAAAAGGCAAGAGATAAGTTTTGGTGAAAATGTGGAACCAAGAGAACTCTTGTGCACTGTTGATGTGAATGTAAATTGATCCAACCACTATGGAAAACAGTATGGAGGTTCCTCAAAAAATTACAAATAAAACTACCATGTAATCGCACTTTGGGATATATGTCCAAAGGAAATTAAATCACACCTCAAGCAACATTCACACCCCTGTGTTCACAGCAGCATTGTTTACAATAGCCAAGATACAGAAACAGCCTCTGTCCATCAGCAAATGAATGAAGAAAGAAAATGTGGTATGTGTACATATATATACAGTGAAGTATTTATTCAGTCACTTAAAAAAGGAAATCCTGCCATTTGCAACTTCACAGATGAAACTTGAGGGCACCATGCTGAGTATAATCATTCAGACAGTGAAAAACAAATACAGTATGATCTCACATGTGGAATCTAAAAAAAAACAACAACCACCTTATATAGAAACAAAGAGAAGAATTTGGCTACTGGGGCTAGGGTGGAAGAAATGAGATGAAGGAAAAAGATACAAACTTGCAGCTACAAGATGCTTAAGTTCTGCTGACCTAAGGCACAGCATGGTGACTGTGGTTAACAATACCACATGACATAGTTGGAAGCTGNTATGAGGGGAAATCAGAACGAGAGGTTGTTTGGGAAGGAAAGAGATAGGCATGTGTTATGGACTAAATTGTGCGCCCCACCCCGGCAAATTCCATGCTGAAGTCCTAACCTCCAATGTGATGGTGTTTGGAGGTGGGGCCTTTGGGAACTAATTAGGTTCAGATGAAGTCCTTGGAGTGATCTGGACATTACATCACTATTAAGGGGGCCTAAGAAGGATGGCATAGGTTCTTCTGGTTCATATTGAACCATTAAAATAATCAGGTCTTTTTCTCATAAACTGCTCTCAAGGTAGTCTTGGGCAGCTGAGCCATCAGGAACGACTTTATACTCAATCCCTATGAAATTCCATCCTGTCCATTTCAGTTCCTGGCTCTTGCTTAGGGGGATATGAGGACCTTGATTTTGACATTCAGAGAAGGAGTTATTCCTCCCAGCTCTTCAACACCTCCAGCAACAGCTGTGGAATAGGGGACCTGGGCAGAGTTTGGGTTGGTTGAGGGTGGCCGAAGGAGGATTTGGTTTCTGCTGGTTTGCAGCTTCACTCTCAGCTTCTTTCCTGTTTGCCTCACTCAGACCCGGGCCAAGGTACACAGGGTCTTTGTCTGAGAGCAACAGATGAGGGCAGCCCTTTAGGTCACAGCACCTTCTCATGACACCTGCACACCTCACTGCCAGAAACGACAGAGGTTCTTCCCTGTCCTGTGAGGGAAAGTAACCGGAAGAAATCCCAGAGACATGGACTGTGGGGGAGGGGTTCTTTCCTATCCTCACTTGATATAATGTAAAATAACTGAATCGAGTGAAATAGCATTAAGAGTGATAGTCTTTTATTTTTGCCAGCAGGGCTGTGTGATTCTGAACCTTTCACAAAGTCTAAAAACAATTAAGTCCATAGGTTGACATTAAAGCTCTACACTGTAATGTACTGTCAAATATAAATCTCTAAAAGGGCAAATCTATAGGGAGAAAATTATAGAAATTATACTCATTATAATATTGAAAACTGAATTTTTATGTTGCAATAATTTGTGTTATATCCATTCTGTTATTCTCTTTTAATGTCACTAAAAGGCAGTCAATAATCCTTTGGGGGGAAGGCCTTTCTTTTTTGAGACAATCATGTCCTCCCTTTTTTGATATTAAAATATCTTTTCTCCATAAATATTGGTGAAATGAATAGATGATACTTAACATATATGTAGCCTTAGTTGGCAAAAATAAAAAATTGAAGACTCTACATAATTTCCTAAATGTTTTCTGTAACTTAACTAGATTGTGAAACCCAAAATTCTAGGAGCTGTCAACCCAAAGGTCTGATAAGTACACCTATGATGTCTTCACCCAGGTTGTGGATGAAAAATGCCAGCCCAGAGAGGATTATGTACAAAATTGGACAGCGTGGCCCTGAGGACCACCATTCGGGTCAATATCAATCCATGAATCAACACATTTAGGATATGTTTGTTCAACTAACTATAAATCCACCTATTTTATTTTCTTGGCTCCAAAATCACTTCTGGTGGTGACTGCAGCCATGAAATTAAAAGATGCTTGCTCCTTGGAAGGAAAACTATGACAAACCTAGACAGTGTGTTAAAAAGCAGAGACAACGCTTTGCTGATAAAGGTCCATATCATCAAAGCTATGGTTTTTCCAGTAGTCATGTATGGACCTGAGAATTGGACCATAAAGAAGGCTGAACACCAAAGAATTGAGGCTTTCAAATTGTAGTGCTGGAGAAGATTCTTGAGAGTCCCTAGGACTTCAAGGAGATCAAACCAGTCAATCCTAAAGGGAATCAGTACTGAATATTCATTGGAAGGACTGATGCTGAAGCTCCAATACATTGGCCACCTGATGTGAAGAGCTGACTCATTGGAATAGACCCTGATGCTGGGAAAGACTGAGTGCAAGAGGAGAAGGTGGGGGTGGCAGAGGATGAGATGATTGGATGGCATCATTGACTCAATGGACATGAGTTTGAGCAAACTCCAGGAGACAGTGAAGGACAGGGAAGCCCGGTGTGCATTTCATGGGGTCATAAAAAGTTAGACACGATTGAGCAACTGAACAACAACAACAGATTATCAACAAGCTCACATTCAACCATCATGCTGAAAGAGTAGCTTGAGGGACTGTGCTTAAGTCCCCACTGGAATCAAAGTACACTTGTATATGAGATAACAATGGATGAACCGGTTGAAAATCCATTAGTACCTGAGGTTTTGTTCCTGTTCATTATGCACTTTCCCTTCTTCCTGTAACTACACTATGGTTTTCCTTTGGAGAACCACCACCCAACCACTTCCAGTCTACTGGGTCCAGGTCTTGACTCCACCTCTCAACTCTATGGGTGGGCATGTGGCTGGCCGGGCTGGCCAATCAGCATCATCCACCTTTCTGAGTATAGTATTTGGGTCAGGGATGGGTATGAGACTGATGACAATTCAAAAAGACAGTTCTAAAGTTTTTTTTTTTTTACTTAATGACAAAAAAAGGCATCTTTCCACTGACATTCTGGAGAGAATATGATATAAACCTGGGATCCTAGGGGCAACCTAGCTCCCCAAAAGAACAGCCTGCCTGCATATAACCAGCCCCAAACAGTAGAGCTAAAAACTGAAGAGACAGTGAGACTGTCATGATGACATCATTAGAGTACCTTAATCCATGAGAACTCAAGTCACTGCTATCCCTAACATTGGTTACACGAGTCAATTAAATTTCTCCTTTTTACTTAAGCCACTTAGGTTGTCTGTTGATTACTGCAAGTAAAAGAGCTGGACTGGTACAGAAGAGTCTTTCAGAAATATGAGCTTGGTAAGTCCTATCATTTCATCTATCACACACTTAGTATGTGCCTTCACAGTTCAAGGCACTGTGCTAAACTCAGGGATAACAATTGAGAATAAACTTGGTTCTGGCCTTTAAAGAGGTAGTTTAGTGAAGGAGACAGACATGTGAGAACATATGTGTTCAGGGCCAGAGCCAAGAATAATCAATGTAGGAGCATGCAGACCAAACTGGACAGAGTCTACCTTTCAGGGTCCACAAAGCCATCAGAGAAAGGTGACATCCAAATAGATTCCTTGTCTTTAACATTTACTCGTTTATTTGGCTGCTTTGGATCTTAGTTACAGCATGCAGGATCTTCATTGCCACACATGGACTCTAGTTTGCGACGCATGGGCGCAGTAGTTGCCGTGGGCTCTCCGGTACTGCAAGGCAGATTCATAACCACTGGACCACCAGGGAAGTCCCTCAATGGATTCTTGAGCCAGCCTCCAGGGGAGTCAACAATTTCTCTTCTAATGTTCCCATGTGTTTAATTAAGAAAGAAATCTAGAAATCTTTCCAGAGGAGCTTTTAAGATCACTAAGTTATGCTTTCTGAAACCCAGAATTTCCCCTTTAAAAAAATAATAATTATAAAGTGTATATATCTACCCTTTCATCACCTCCCTCCTTCTCCATGATTTCCCTAAGATTATAAGACAGAAGTTGAATGATCAAAACTAAGTTTATTCTCTTTCTCTGAATGAGATTACCTAAGCCTCAGGGCTAGAACTTGCTTAAAGCACTCTGAAACTTTTTCCATTTCATAACTAAATTGGACTTTCACTCTCTGTTTGTTCCACACTGTTCCATATTAAGATCATTTTTCTAGAAGGCAAGACTGAGCCAAATAAAAAGAAAAGCATTTCTGTAGTCTTCTGTTAATCTTATACCTCCCGTACCAAGCGTGATTCCCATTCTTATCTTTTTCTTCTCTTTCTCCAAGACACAGTTAATGGTAAGATTTTAGAAATATGGTAATTTCTAGTACATGAGATATATATCTGAAATTTCCTGTTTAAAGCACAATAATTAGGACAAAGAATAATTTTGTGGTGTCCCCAGTTATAACTTTAATACAGAAAATTCACAAAGAAGAGTTGGTTTTTCTCTGCCATTTGTATAAGAGATGTTTATAAATTCTTGCTGCCTCACAGTTCCTGCTACAGGAACAGGTACTCCCAAAGCTGACTAAGGATAGAGTTAGCATCAGGTCATCTCAATAAATGCAAGAAAAGCACCTGATCAAAATACAACAACCTTTCATTATAATAGGGGGGAAGAACTCTTAAAAAGTAGATTTAAAAGTTCTAACCACAAGGGGAGAAACGGTAACTGTGTTTGGCAGCAGATGTTAACTATATTTGCTGTGATCAATTCTCATTACATACAAATATCAAATCATTACACTGTACAAACGAAACTAAGATAATGTTATATGTCGACTATATACCTCAAAAAAACCCTCTAAGCAACCTAGAAATAGAGTACAATCTCCTCATTTTGATACAGGGCATGTACCTCCAAAAAAATCCTACAGGTAACATCATATTTGATGGTAAAGCATTGGATGCTTTCTCTCAAAGATGGAGACAAAAATGTTCTTCATCACTTCTAGTCAGCACTGTACTAGAAGTCCTAAACTGTGCAATAAGGCAAGAAAAGAAATCAATGACAAAAGATTAGAAAGAATGAAACAAACTGTCATCATTAACAGATGCTGCTGCTGCTGCTAAGTCACTTCAGTCGTGTCCAACTCTGTGCGACCCCACAGACAGCAACCCACCAGGCTCCCCCATGCCTGGGATTCTCCAGGCAAGAACACTGTAGTGGATTGCCATTTCCTTCTCCAATGCGTGAAAGTGAAGTTGTTCAGTTGTGTCTGACTCTTAGCGACACCATGAACGGCAGCTACCAGGCTGCTCCGTCCATGGAATTTTCGGGGCAAGAGTACTGGAGCGGAGTGCCATTGCCTTCTCCACATTAACAGATGACATCATTGTAAATGAAGACAACCTTATTGAAGACGTGAAAGAAAAAAAAAAAACCAGAACAAGTAAGTGGATCTAGCAAGATATCAAGATGAATGATCAATATATAAAAGTTAATTGCAATTCTAGCAAATAGAAACAATTAAAAGTGAAAGTTAAATGATTATAAATTTTAAATAGGTTTTTAAAATCTAACATCAAAGAGTATACCCAATGAAAGATATACAACACCTCCACACTGAGAGCTACAAAATAACGCTGAGAGATATTTTTTAAAACCTGAATTGATGGAAAGATATATAATGCTCATGGGTGAACTCATGGAAAGCTCAATATTTTTAAGATGCACATTATCCCAAATTGATACATAGATTTAATATAATTCACATCAAAATTCCAGTAGGATTTTTTAAGAAATTGAACAATTTTGTTGGTATTTAGTAGAAACCAATGCAATACTGTAAAGCAATTATCCTTCAATTAAAAATAAATAAAAAGAAAAAGAAAGTTCAGTTCAGTCACTCAGTCATGTCCAACTCTCTGAGACCCCATACACTGCAGCATGTCAGGCCTCCCTGTCCATCACCAACTCCTGGACTTCACTCAAACTCACATCCATCGAGTCAGTAATGCCATCCAGCCATCTCATCCTCTGTCGTCCCCTTCTCCTCCTGCCCACAATCCCTCTCAGCATCAGGGTCTTTTCCAGTGAGTCAACTCTTTGCAAAAATACTGGAGTTTCAGCTTTAGCATCAGTCCTTTCAGAGAACACCCAGAACTGATCTCCTTTAGAATGGACTGGTTGGATCTCCTTGCAGTCCAAGGGACTCTCAAGAGTCTTCTCCAACACCACAGCTCAAAAGCATCAATTCTTCCGCGCTCAGCTTTCTTCACAGTCCAACTCTCGCATCCATACATGACCACAGGAAAAACCATAGCCTTGATTAGTCGGACCTTTGTTGGCAAAGTAATATCTCTGCTTTTGAATATACTATCTAGGTTACTGGTCATAACTTTCCTTCCAAGGAGTAAGCATCTTTTAATTTCATGGCTGCAGTCACCATCTGCAGTGATTTTGGAGCCCCAAAAAATAAAGTCTGACACTGTTTCCACTGTTTCCCCATCTATTTTTCATGAAGTGATGGGACTGGTTGCCATGATCTTCTTTTTCTGAATGCTGAGCTTTAAGCCAACTTTTTCACTCTCTTTTTTCACTTTCATCAAGAGCCTCTTTAGTTCCTCTTCACTTTCTGCCATAAGAGTGGTGTCATCTCCATATCTGAGGTTATTGATATTTCTCCGGGCAATCTTGATTCTAGCTTGTGCTTCTTCCAGCCCAGC
>SJYA01003210.1:500180-573778 GCA_006410615.1 Neotragus moschatus
CGTATTGCTGAAGCCTGGCTTGGAGAATTTTGAACATTAGTTTCCTAGCCTGTGAGATGAGTGCAATTGTGCAGTAGTTTGAACATTCTTTGGCATTGCCTTTCTTTGGGATTGGAATGAAAACTGACCTTTTCCAGTCCTGTGGCCCCTGCTGAGTTGTCCAAATTTGCTGGCATATTGACTGTAGCACTTTCACAGCATCGTCTTTCAGGATTTGAAACAGCTCAACTGGAATTCCATCACCTCCACTAGCTTTGTTCGTAGTGATGCTTTCTAAGGCCCACTTGACTTCACCAAAGCTGCAATTACTACACTATCTGATTTCAAGACTTACCATAAAGCTGCAGTGACCAAGAGTGTGATAATAGTGTAAGAATAAAGCTACAGATCAGTGAAACAGAACAGACAGCACAGTCATCTGATTTTTAAATAGATTCACCAAGTTAATGAAATAGGAAAAGTCTTTTTAACAAATGGTGCCAGAATATCAGGAGAAGGCAATGGCATCCGACTCCAATACTCTTGCCTGGAAAATCCCATGAACAGAGGAGCCTGGTAGGCTGCAGTCTATGGGGTTGCTAAGAGTCAGACATGACTGAGCGACTTCACTTTCACTTTTCACTTTCATGCATTGGAGAAGGAAATGGTAACCCACTCCAGTGTTCTTGCCTGGAGAATCCCAGGGACGGGGGAGCCTTGTGGGCTGCCGTCTACAGGTTCGCACAGAGTCAGACACGACTGAAGCGACTTAGCAGCAGCAGCCAGAACATCTGGATATCTTTATTTTAAAAGTGAGTTTCAACTTTTATCTCACAGTTAGATGGTAAAGAATCTTCCAGAAATGCAGAAGACCTAGGTTCAAGCCCTGGGTTGGGAAGATCCCCTGGAGAAGGGAATGGCTAACCACTCCAGTATTCTCACCTGGAAAACCCCCTGGGCAGAGCAACCTGGCAAGCTACAATCCAGGAGGTTGCAAAGAGTCCTACATGACTGAGTGACTAAGTCACTTTCACACACAAAAAGTAACTCGGGGACGAATCCAGCTGCCAGTGCAGGGGACACAGGTCCAGTCCCTAGCTGGTGAAGATTCCACATGCCATGGAGCCACTAAGCCTGTTCACCACAACTACTGAGCCCACAATGTGGAGCCCGCAAGTCACAACCACTGAGTCCACATGCTGCAAATACTGAAGCCCGCACCTAGAGCCCAACAAGAGAAGCCACCACATTGAGAAACTTGCTCACCCCAATGAAGAGTAGCCCCCGCTCACCACAACTAGAGAAAGCCCACACACAGCCATGAAGACCCAGCGCAGCCACAAATCAACTCAAAGTGCATCATAAACCTAAACGTAAAAGCAAGAACCATAAAATTTCTGGAAGATAAAGTTTATTCGCAACTTTATAGGGTAGGCAAAGATATTTTAAGCAAGATACAAAAAGCTAACCACAAAAGAAAAACAGATTATGTATTGGACTTCATCAAAATGTAAAATTTCTGCTCATGAAAACACCAGTAGAATAAAGACAGAGACCAGCAGAAAGACATTTGCAATGCATATACCTGAGAAAAAGCTTGTAGCCAAAATATGAAAAGAGCTCTTACAAGTCAATAACTTAAAAAAAAAAAACAGTAAAAGGTTAAAAACTGTAACAGACTCTTCACAAAGATATAGGAATGGGAAAACACAAACACACAAAAAGATGCTCAACATCGTTGGTCGTCAGAGAAATGTAAATTAAAACCATAATGAGATACTGCTAAATAAACATCAGAATACAATGAAAGGGACTAATAATACCAAATACTGGCAAGCATGTAGAGCCCTTTAACTCTCATTCCACTGATGGGGTAGTAAAATGAACAACCACTTTGGAGGACTCTTCGGTGGTTTCCTACAAAGTCACATGGACTCTCTGATCTAGAAAGTTCACTCCTAGATATTTACCCAAAAAGAAATTAAAATATATTCACACAATAGAAGACTAATTGGCAATAAAAATGAACTGTTGTTACATGTAACAACATAGTTGAATCTTGAAAATATTATGTTGAGCAAAATGAAGCCAGATAGAGAAAGTGCATGCAGTGTGATTCCATGTGCCTGAAGTTCAAAGAAAGGCAAAACTAAGCAGCTGATGGGGTCACAGGGGCAGGGAGGGGTGGAAGGCAGTGGGTAATGACAAGTGTTCTCCATTTCGCTTGGGGGTGACAATTTTATGGATATATACAATTCTAAAAACTCATCAAACTCAATTAAAAGGTGTTCATTTTATTGTATGTTAATTACATCTTAATTTACACAAGAAAGGAAAAATAACATAGGAAAACCACATTTTTTTGTTTCATTCCAAAAGATGCTAGTAATTTCTTGTCCACCTAAGTCCCTGATACGAAACCCACTTTCTTGCATTCCTGCTCCCCAAGCTAACTAAACCAAGAACTGTCACCCAACCAAGGTCAGACATGCCTGGAACAGCCTAATCGCATACACTCTTAGATTATTTGTAATTATTTAATGTCTGTCTCTCCCATGAGATTGTGCAACATTTCCTGGAACATAACAGACCTTCAGTAAATACATGTCAAAGAGAAGATGGATAAATGGATGCATGATAGAACATACTCAAGGATTATCTGGTCCACGTCTTTCCATGAGCACAGAAAGGAGAGAGATCTAGGGAAACTGAGCAATTTTATCAAGGTCACATAGCCAGTGGCAGAGCTCATATGAGGGCATGGCAGAGGAGACGTGTTCTTTTCTGCTGCTGTATATTGTGGTGTTTACATGTGATGCCTGGAAATATGGCCATCATCTTGCAGGTATGAAGAAGGCAAAACCAATATGCTGAGAAAGAGAGAAGGCAAGGATGTGGGGGAAAGCTTTGGCTTTTGCTGATGTCACAGAGCGACTGAACCTGGAGCTTCTCTTCTTTAGGACTTCCTATTACATTAGAAAATAAGTAAATCTTCCTTATTATTTAAGTCAGATGAAAGTGAGCCATCACTTACTTGCAGGCAAACTACCCACAATTTACACAAGAGCATGAGCAAAGACAAGGCATTCAAGATACTGACACAGCAATGTGACTGGAGGACAGAGAGCAGAGAGGGTGGGAAGACACTACTGGGCATGAAGATGAGGCCACATCGTCTCTGCATCCCAGGGGCCTGCAGAGGCAGAGAAGGAACCCTGGTGTTCCACTGTGGACAGGCAGGAAGAAGACAAAGTTGACTATGGAATGAAATTTTGCATGTAGACTGATATGTTGCAGCCTTTATTCTTGGTACAAGTTCAACCCTCTTTGGCTATGGCCAGGGTACAGACAGCAATTGGGGCTTAACCATCTAACCAGTCAGGAAATACACCAAGAGTATAAATTCCACCTCCCAGACCTCCCTTTCCTTCATTCAGTGATGCCAACAGACAAGCCAGGTGAGGGTTTATGGGTTACTGACAGGCAGGTCCCAACTACACAGCCAGAGAAAACACACAAAGCTGCCAGGATCCAGAAGGTCTGAAGCTCACAAACTCAGATTCTCCTCTAATACCCCAATAACTCTTATCTATGTATGATCATAGGATCTCAGGCACTGTCTTTTGCATAGATGGCTTCCAAATTCCATTTCAGATCCTTCCTCTCTTCTAAATGAAAAGATACCAAACAAAACATCTCTCCTTTTGCCTCATGCCTAGCCTTCCTTGTATCTTGCTGTCCAAGACAGGTTCTTTTTTGCTGAATCAATCTATATATATATACTTATTTCAAAAGACGTTCTATTTCTACTAATAAAACACGTCATATAAAATATTCCCACATACGCATAACCAGATGAGTATAGCTTTTGATACACAGACTCTCAAAGCAGGTACATTTCCCACACAGATCACCTAACTTTTTCTCACTTATCTAAATACACTCAGCTGCATTCCGGGTCAGTACTATCCAACACTCCAAGACAACATTCAAATTGTTCCACAGAACTATTGCTATATGTGCCAGGGGTTTTATAAGAAGGAAGTCAGGCATGTAATTATGAACAAGATACATCTCTAAGACAAAAGGGAACAGACAAATAATCAGCTAATACAAGGGTCTTCACAGGAGACTTTGCCAGAAGACCAAAAAAAGGAAGGTTTTTTTATCAGCCTAAGGATGGTGTGAGACTGGTGTTGAACTTCAGGCATGGGGACAGGTCAAAGTCTGTTCAAGGTCTTTCCAGTGTTGGGAGTATATTGTACATTACCAGGAAGAAAGCACTGTGGAAGCTGTATGTCTGACACTAGAACTCCATTTACCAAAACACCAAAGGGAAGTAAATCGTTGGTTAAAATGGTGAGGGGATCAAGAAAACATACCTGAAAATGATCTAGGATGCATCGTGTAAATAAAATTTTGCCTTATCTGAAAGTCCTGCTCAGCAAACATGACAGAAATAGAAAAGGGCAATGTTGGATACAATTTTGAATAATAACCGTCACTATTTACTAGTGCCTGCTCTGGACCACAATGCTTTGATTCCTTACTACAGACCTGAAGTGAAGAAGGTTATTAATGTTCCTTCAGTTTGCAGATGAGGAGATTAAGGTCAGAGTGGTAACTTACTTGCCCCAAACCATTGACCTAGTATGTCTGAACCCATGTCTGCATGTGTGCATGCATGGCTGTTAAGTCACTTCAGTCATGTCCACCTCTTTGCAACCCTATGGACTGTAGCCCACCAGGCTCCCCTGTCTATGGGATTCTTCAGGCAAGAACACTGGAGTGGGTTGACATGTCCTCCTCCAAGGGACCTTCCTGACCCACAGATTGAACGTGCATCTCTTATGTCTCCTGCATTGGCACGTAGGTCCTTTACCACACCACTAGCACTACCTGGAAAGCCACAAACCTATGTCTACCTGACTCCAAACTAGTTTATCACTAGTCCATGCCACCTTAAAGAGTTTGAAGCTAGGAGACATTTTTCTGATGACTCCNCTGTGGCCACTGCTGAGTTTTCCAAATTTGCTGGAATATTGAGTGCAGCGCTTTCACAGCATCATCTTTCAGGATTTGAAATAGCTCAACTGGATTTCCATCACCTCCATTAGCTTTGTTCGTAGTGATGTTTTCTAAGGGTCACTTGACTTCACATTCCAAGATGTCTGGCTCTAGGTGAGTGACCACACCATCGTGATTATCTGGGTCGTGAAGATCTTTTTGTACAGTTCTTCTGTGTCTTCTTGCCACCTCTCCTTAATATCTTCTGCTTCTGTTAGGTCCATACCATTTCTGTCCTTTACTGAGCCCATCTTTGCATGAAACGTTCCCTTGTTATCTCTAATTTTCTTAAAGAGATCTCTAGTCTTTCCCTTTCTGTTGTTTTCCTCTATTTCTTTGCATTGATCGCTGAGGTCTTTCGGGTGGGCCCAAATCCAATATGACTAGTGCCCTTATAAAAAGGGGAAATTTACAACCCAGCAATCCCACTGCTGGGCATATACCCCAAGGAAACCAGAATTGAAAGAGACACATGCACCCCAATGTTCACTGCAGCGCTGTTTACAATAGCCAGGACATGGAAGCAACCTAGATCTCCATCAGCAGATGAATGGGCAAGGAATTTGTGGCACATACACACACTGGAATAGTATTCAGCTCTTACAAGGAAGGCATTTTGAGTCAGCTCTAATGAGGTGGATGAACCTGGAGCCTACTATACATAGTGAAATAAGTCAGAAAGAGAAAGACAAATACTGTATACTAACTCATATATATTGAATTTAGAAAGCTGGTACCAATAATCCTACAAGCAGGGCAGCAAAGGAGACACAAATATAAAGAACAGTCTTTTGGACTCAGTAGGAGAAGATGAGGGTGGGATGATATGAGAGAATAGAATTGAAACATGTACAGTACCATAGGCAAAGTTTGATGCATGAAGCAGGGCACTCAAAGCCGGTGCTTGGGGCCAACCCAGAGGGATGGGGTGGGGAGGGAAGATGGTGGGGACATGTATATACCTGTGGCCAATTCATGTTGCTGTATGACAAAAAACCACCACAATATTGTAAAGTAATTATTCTCCAATTAAAATAAATTAATTTTAATGAATAAAATTTAAAATTTTTAAAAAGGGGTAATTTAGGCAGAGAAATGTAGATAGAGCAGAAATAATGTGATGAGAAGGAACAGAGCAAAGACAACCATCTACAAGCCAAAAAGAGACTTAGATCATCCCCTCACTGTCTTCAGGAGGAACACAGCCTGCCAACAACCTGATTTTGAACTCGCAGCCTCCAGAATCCTGAGACAATACATTTCTGTATTTCTGTGATACCTCCTTATGTCAACACTGACAAACTAATACAAAATGAGAGAGAAAAGAACTGGCCACCTTGTAGACAGAAATGGAAGTGAACAGAGTCTGGAAATTCCAGGACTTGTATCATTGAGAGAGACAACTTTTACTCATCTCCAAATAATAAAAAAGATAAAACTGACAAACACTTTGAGCAGCCAATCAAAACTCAGCCTTGAGGCAAGGATCACAGCAAGCAAACCATCTGAGCAAATTAAAGCAGTTCCAGTGAATCCATTCAGCTGGACAAAATGGCTAAGGGTTTGGCTCTTACGCTATGAAAACCAGATAAGTTCAAGGTTATGAAGATTAATTTTGAATGTGGCTCTTTGTACACAAAACTGACTGGAATTAAATGAATAAGAAAAGTAACTAAGTTTTATTCTTCTTTCACAGTTGAAGAGCCATACTATCTTAAACTAATGAGACCATGACCATTTAGGAAACAAAACAACACTCAGGTCCCCAGCCTTCTATGGGGAAGAAGTCGAATGAAGGAATTTTTGGCTGCCAAAGAGAATAATGGAAGAAGAGATTCCCAAGGAAGTGAAACCAAGAATCATGGAACCTACTGTTTTCCACAGTGGCTGCACCAATTTACATTCCAACCAGCAGTGTAAGAGGGTTCCCTTTTCTTCACACCCTCTTCAGTATTTACTCTTCATAGATTTTTTGATGATGGCCTTTCTGACTGGTATGAGGTAATGTCTCATTGTAGTTTTGATTTGCATTTCTCTTATACGCAGGGTACATCATGAGAAACGCTGGGATGGAAGAAACACAAGCTGGAATCAAGATTGCTGGGAGAAATATCAATAACCTCAGATATGCAGATGACACCACCCTTATGGCAGAAAGTGAAGAGGAATTTAAAAAGACTCTTGATGAAAGTAAAAGAGGAGAGTGGAAAAAGTTGGCTTAAAGCTCAACATTCAGAAACCAAAGATCATGGCATCCAGTCCCATCACTTCATGGGAAATAGATGGGGAAACAGTGGAAACAGTGTCAGACTTTATTTTGGGGGGCTCCAAAATCACTGCAGATGGTGACTGCAGCCATGAAATTAAAAGACGCTTACTCCTTCGAAGAAAAGTTATGACCCACCTAGATAGCATATTCAAAAGGAGAGATATTAGTTTGCCAACTAAGGTCCATCTAGTCAAGGCTATGGTTTTTCCAGTGGTCATGTATGGATGTGAGAGTTGGACTGTGAAGAAGGCTGAGCGCCAAAGAATTGATGCTTTTGAACTGTGGTGTTGGAGAAAACTCTTGAGAGTCCCTTGGACTGCAAGGAGATCCAACCAGTCCATTCTGAAGGAGATCGGCCCTGGGATTTCTTTGGAAGGAATGATGCTCAAGCTGAAACTCCAGTACTTTGGCCGCCTCATGAGAAGAGTTGACTCATTGGAAAAGACTCTGATGCTGGGAGGGATTGGGGGCAGGAGGAGAAGGGGATGACAGAGGATGAGATGGCTGGATGGCATCACTGGCTTGATGGGCGTGAGTCTGAGTGATGGACAGGGAGGCCTGGCATGCTGTGATTCATGGGGTCACAAAGAGTCGGACACAACTGAGCGACTGAACTGAACTGAATAATTAGTGATGTTGAGCATTTTTTCATATGCTTCTTGACCACCTAAATGTCTTCTTGGGAGAAATGTCTGGTTAGTTCCTCCATCCATTTTTTTATTGGGTTGTTTGTTTAGCTAGTGGGAACCTGCTGTATAACACAGGGAGCTCACCTCAGTGCTCTGTGATGACCTAGAGGGGTGAGAGGGAGGTCCAAAAGGGAGAGGATACATGTACACATATAGATGATTCTTTCTGTTATACAGCAGAAACTACCACAACATTGTAAAGCAATTATACTCCAATTTTAAAAAGAGAGTGAGCCATGGAAAACAGCAGACAGAAGATCCACTTCCAGGGAGCCACAGAACGTGCCCAATCCCTAAGGCAAGTGGCCCTTGTAACATGTCTCCCACTAAATCCCAAAACTGCTATAATAGCGTATCTATCATCCCACCCCCTTACCTCCGCCCTGCAACCCTGAAAAAGTATTGATTTAAGTTATTCCAGCCCTGTTCTAACATTACATATTGGGCATCTGTGAAGCAGAAATTTTAGTGCCTGGTATCTGAAGCAAGAGAGGACAAATATATAACTGATGTGAAATCTACCAGAGAATCCTGGGGTTTGAGTGGACCACCATGACTGGATAGACTTCCTGTATGATCTCCCGAGAGGGAGGCAGGGAAAGAATGTGTTCTGTGAGTTGAAAGGAGACTGACCCACATATTTGTCATGAGAAGGAAAGGTTATAATAAACTATATTGTCATTCACAAATATTTGCTGCCTTTCCAATGCTTTGTCATAGAACTTGCTCTGAGCAGAAGTGACACACTTCTCGGAGAAGCTCTAAAGGTTAGCTTCATGCTTTGCCATGTTCGCTTTTCCCTCTGTCACAACAGCCAGCAATGTTCTACATAAAGAATGTTCTGTCGGCTTGTTCCAGAAGCCCCAGATATCCCACAAAAGGACAGAGAGAGAAACCAGCCCTCGTTATGAGACACAGTAAGATCCAGCCTAGATTGAGTAACACAACCATAAATGTGCTCCTGCTTAAAAAGTCCAAGCCCACAGTCTTTCCACCTCAGGAACAGTTGGCTCCTCACTCCTCTCATTCCGTGGGGGCTAAATTCTAAACTATCGAGTTCTAAAATCTGGAAACCTGGACAAGCAAGAGATGACAAAAGCATTGGGCAGAGAAACTTAGTTTGAAGACTAATATGAAAAACATCTATTTCTGCTTTATTGACTATGCCAAAGCCTTTGACTGTGTGGATCACAATAAACTGTGGAAAATTCTGAGAGAGATGGGAATACCAGACCACCTGACCTGCCTCTTGAGAAATCTGTATGCAGATCAGGAAGCACCAGTTAGAACTGGACATGGAACAACAGCCTGGTTCCAAATAGGAAAAGGAGTACATCAAGGCTGTATATTGTCACCCTGCTTATTTAACTTCTATGCAGAGTACATCACGAGAAACGCTGGACTGGAAGAAACCCAAGCTGGAATCAAGATTGCTGGGAGAAATATCACTAACCTCAGATATGCAGATGACACCACCCTTATGGCAGAAAGTGAAGAAGAACTAAAGAGCCTCTTGATGAAAGCGAAAGAGGAGAGCGAAAAAGTTGGCTTAAAGCTCAACATTCAGAAAATGAAGATCATGGCATCCAGTCCCATCACTTCATGGGAAATAGATGGGGAAACAGTGTCAGACTTTATTTTGGGGAGCTCCAAAATCACTGCAGATAGTGACTGCAGCCATGAAATTAAAAGACACTTACTCTCTGGAAGAAAAGTTATGACCAACCTAGATAGCATATTCAAAAGCAGAGATATTACTTTGCCAACTAAGGTCCGTCTAGTCAAGGCTATGGTTTTTCCAGTGGTCATGTATGGATGTGAGAGTTGGACTGTAAAGAAGGCTGAGCACCAAAGAATTGATGCTTTTGAACTGTGGTGTTGGAGAAGACTCTTGAGAGTCCCTTGGACTGCAAGGAGATCCAACCAGTCCATTCTGAAGGAGATCGGCCCTGGGATTTCTTTGGAAGGAATGATGCTCAAGATGAAGCTCCAGTACTTTGGTCACCTCATGTGAAAAGTTGACTCATTGGAAAAGACTGATGCTGGGAGGGATTAGGGGCAGGAGAAGGGGACGACAGAGGATGAGATGGCTGGATGGCATCACTGACTCGATGGGCGCGAGTCTGAGTGTACTCCGGGAGTTGGTGATGGACAGGGAGGCCTGGCGTGCTGCGATTCATGGGGTCGCAAAGAGTCAGACACGACTGAGTGACTGAACTGAACTGACTGAACTGAATACATTTGTTCAAGAGATGGGAGTCCAAGGACTTCCCTGTGGTCCAGTAGCTGAGACTCTGTATTCCCAACTCCTGGGTAGGGAAATAAATCTCACCTGCCACAACTAAGACCTGGCCCAGACAAGAAAGGAGAGAGAGAGATGGAGTTCAGAGATTATCTTCTAGATATGTTTGCAGGTTTGACACCATAACACAACACAACAGATAAGATCATGTAATTGATTCTATGGACCACCATGTTTCAGGAAGTCTTTTGTTCTTCAGGAAGGAAGATCAGGTCACAAAAGAATATCAAATAGAAGGCTTTAGAATATGCATGAAGCAACCCCCCACCCCAGCCAAAAAAAAAAAAAGTGTAACTGCAAACAGGACTCTCTCCAGCTGTTTACCAAGAAGGGCAGTTACTTTCCCCTGGGTCAAAAATTCTTAACCCCAACAGTCAATTAGAGTCACTCTGAGAGCTTCTTCAAGATGACCAAAGTCTAACACTGAACTAAACACGGTCTACTAGAGAAGGGTTCCAAACAGGAAAAGGAGTATGTCAAGACTGTATATTGTCACCCTGTTTATTTAACTTATATGCAGAGTACATCATGAGAAATGCTGGGCTGGATGAAGCATAAGCTGGAATCAAAATTGCCGGGAGAAATATCAGTAACGTCACATATGCAGATGACACCACTCTTATGGCAGAAAGTGAGAAAGAACTAAAGAGTCTCTTGATGAAAGTGAAAGAGGAGAGTGAAAAAGTTGGCTTAAAGCTCAACATTCAGAAAACTAAGATTATGGCATCTGGTCCCTTCCCTTCATGGCAAACACATGGAGAAACAGTGGAAACAGTGGGAGACTTTATTTTGGGGAGCTCCAAATTAACTGCAGATGGTGACTATCCCCATGAAATTAAAAGACACTTACTCCTTGAAAGAAAAGTTATATCCAACCTAGACAGCATATTAAAAAGCAGAGACATTACTTTGTCAACAAAGGTTTCTCCAATAGTCATGTATGCATGCGAGAGCTGGACTATAAAGAAAGCTGAGCACCAAAGAATTGATGCTTTTGAATGGTAGTGTTGGAGAAGACTCTTGAGAGTCCCTTGGACTGCAAGGAGATCCAACTAGTCCATCCTAAAGGAAATTAGTCCTGAATAGTCATTGGAAGGACTGATGTTGAAGCTGAAACTCCAATACTTTGGCCACCTGTTGCAAAGAGCTGACTCATTGGAAAAGACCCTGATGCTGGAAAAGATTGAAGGCAGGAGGAGAAAGGGATGACAGAGGATGAGATGGCATCACCAACTCAATGGACACAAGTCTGAGTAAACTCTGGGAGTTGGTGATGGACAGGGAGGTCTAGCATGCTGCAGTCCACGGGGTCACAAAGAGTCAGACATGACTGAGTGACTGAACTGAACTGAACCAGAAAAGAGAATGGCAAACCACTCCAGTGTTCTTGCCTTGAGAACCTCTTGAACAATATAAAAAGGCAAAAAGATATGACCCCAGAAGATGAGCCCCACCATCTAGTAGGTTAGTAGGTTTTTCAATATGCTATAGGAAGGGCAGAGAAATTACTACAGAAAGAATGAACAGCCTGGGCCAAAGCAGAGAAAATTCTCAGCTGTGAATGTGTCTGGTGGTGAAAGTAAAGTTTGGTGTCATAAAGAACAATATTGCATAGGAACTTGAAATGTTCGGTCCACGAATCAAGGTAAATTAGATGTGTTCCAGTAGGAGATGGCTAGAGTGAACATCAACATTTTAGGAATCAAGTGAACTAACATGGATTAGAAAGGGTGAATTTAATTAGATGACCATTATATCTACTACTTGGGCAAGAATCCCTTAGAAGAGTTCAAAATGCAGTACCTGGATGCAATCTCAAAAATGACAGAATGACTTCAGTTCATTTCCAAGGCAAACCATTCAATATCACAGTAATTAATCCAAGTCAATGCCCCAACCAGTATTGCTGAAGAAGCTGAAGCTGAATGGTTCTATGAAGACCTACAAGACCTTCTAGAATTAACACCCAAAAAAGCTATCCTTTCCATCACAGAGGACTGGAATGCAAAAGTAGGAAATCAAGAAATACCTGGAGTAACAGGCAAGTTTGGCCTTGGAGTACAAAATGAAGCAGGGCAAAGGCTAACAGCGTTTTGCCAAGAGAACACAATGGTCATAGCAAATACCCTATTCTAACAACACAAGAGACGACTCTACACATAGACATCATCAGATGGTTAACACTGAAATCAGATTGATTATATTTTTTGCAGCTGAAGATGGAGAAGTGCTATGCTGCTGCTGCTGCTGCTAAGTCGCTTCAGTCGTGTTCAACTATGTGCGACCCCACAGACAGGCCTACCAGGCTCCCCTGTCCCTGGGATTCTCCAGGCAAGAACACTGGGGTGGGTTGCCATTTCCTTCTCCAATGCATGAAAGTCAAAAGTGAAAGTGAAGTCACTCAGTCGTGTCCAACTCTTCTCCACCCCATGGACTGCAGCCTACCAGGCTCCTCCATCCATGGGAGTTTCCAGGCAAGAATACTGGAGTGAGTTGCCATTGCTTTCTCTGGGAGAAGCTCTATACAGTCAGCAAAAACAAGACCTGGAGCTGACTGTGGCTCAGATCATGAACTCCTTATTACAAAGTTCAGGCTTTAATTGAAGAAAGTAGGGAAAACCACGAGACCATTCAGGTATGAGCTAAATCAAATCCCTTATGTCACAATGGAGGTGACAAATAGATTCAAGGGATTAGATCTGATAGAGTGTCTAAAGAACCACGGACGGAGGTTCTCAAGATTGTACAGGAGGCAGGGACCCAAACCATCGCCATGGAAAAGAAATGCAACAAGGCAAAATGGTTGTCTGAGGAGGCCTTACAAATAACTGAGAGAAGAAAAGAAGTAAAAAGTAAAGAAGAAAAGGAATGATGCATTCATACTCAACTGAATGCAGAGTTCCAGAGAATAGCAAGGAGAGATAAGAAAGCCTTCATCAGTGAACAATGCAAAGAAACAGAATAGGAAAGACTAGAGCTCTCTTTAAGAAAACTGGAGATACCGAGATACCAAAGGGACATTTCATGCAAAGATGGACACATTAAAGGACAGAAACATCAAGAATCCAACAAAAGTAGAAGATATTAAGGAGAGGTGGCAAGAATACACAGAAGAACTTTACAAAAAAAATCTTAATGACCTGATAACCATGATGGTGTTGTCACTCACCTACAGCCAGACATCCTGGAGTGCGAAGTCAAGTGGGCCTTAAGAAGCATCACTACAAACAAGCGGAGGTGATGGAATTCCACTTGAGCTATTTCAAATCCTAAAAGATGATGCTGTGAAAGTGCTGCACTCAATTCGAGCAAATTTGAAAAACTCAGCAGTGGCCACAGGACTGGAAAAGGTGTTTTCATTCCAACCCCAAAGGAAGGCAATGCCAAAGAATGTTCAACCTATCACACAACTGCACTTATTTCACATGCTAGCAAGATAATGCTCAAAGTCCTTCAAGTTAGGCTTCAACAACATGTGAACAGAGAACTTTCAGATGTACAAGCTGGATTCAGAAAAGTCAGGGAAAACAAAGATCAAATTGCCAACATCCATTGGATTACAGCAAAAGCTAGAGAATTCCAGAAAAACATCTACTTCTGCTTCATTGACTATGCTAAAGCCTTTGACTGTGTGGATCACAACAAACTGTAGAAAACTCTTAAAGAGATGGGAATATCAGACCATCTTACCCATCTCCTGAGGAAGCAGTATGAAGGACAAGAAGCAACAGTTAGAACCAGACATGGAACAGCGAACTGGCTCAAAATTGGGAAAAGAGTATGTCAAAGTTGTATAGTGTCACCCTGTTTGTTTAACATATATGCAGAGTACATCATGTACAATGCCAGAATGAATGAATCACAAGCTGAAATCAAGATTGCCGGGAGAAATATCAACAACCTCAGATATGCCACTCTGATCACAGAAAGTGTAAAGAAACTAAAGAGTCTCTTGATGAGGGTGAAAATGGAGAGTAAGAAAGCTGGCCTAAAACTCAACATTCAAAAAACTAAGATCATGGCATCTGGTCCCATCACTTTATGGCCAATAGATGGGAAAAAGTAGAAACAGTGACAGATTTTTCTTGGACTCCAAAATCACTGCAGATGGTGACTGCAACCACAAAATTATGACACTTGCCCCTTGGAAGAAAATCTATGACAAGCAGAGACATCACTTTGTCAAAAAGATCCATATAGTCAAAGCTATGGGTTTTCCAATAGTCATGTATGGATGTGAGAGTTGAACCATAAAGACAGCTGAGCACCAAAGAACTGACACTCTCAAATTGTGGTGCTGGAGAAGACTCTTGAGAGTCCCATGGACAGCAAGATCAAACTACTCAATCCTAAAAGAAATCACCCCTGAATACTAATTGGAAAGACTGATGCTAAAGCTGAAGCTTCAATACTTTGGCCACCTGCTGCAAAGAGCAAATTCATTGGGAAAGACTGAGGGCAGGAGGAGAAGGAGACGACAGAAGATGAGATGGTTGGATGGCATCACTGACTCAATGGACATGACTTTGAGCTAACTCTGGGAGATGGTGAAGGACAGGGAAGCCTGGCGTGCTGCAGTCCATGGGGTTGCAAGGTGTCGGACACAATTTAGCAACTGAACCACAAGAACAAAGTCTAATGTGGGCCTCACATTCAATGAAATAAATCATAATCTCTTAAAGGCAGGTCCTCAGCATCTGAATTTTTTAAAGTTCCCCAAGCAATTCTAGTATGAAATCCAGAGCTGGGAACACTGCACCAGACAGGAAGTTCCTTGTCAGCAGGGGTCATAACTACCTTTTTCAAAGCTCTATCTCCAGCATCTAGTACTATGCCTAGCACTTTGCTGATGCTCAGTGAAAAATGAAAGAACTTTATTAAATAAAACAAAAGAACATTGAGTAGATGAACAGGCCCTGTGATTCCATGTTGGTTTCTCCATAAATGTTATACATACCGTTCCACCTTTTCAAACTTTGAAACTTTTTCTCTAGAACTGCTCGGTCCAATACAGTAACCAGTAGCCACACATGGCTACTTAAATTTAAACTTTAAATGCTCAAAATTAAATAAAATTTAAAATCTCTCAGTTACACTAGCCACAATCCAAGTGATATGGGTAGCCACATGTGGCTTGTGGCTACCCTACTGGAGAGCATCAATATAGAACATCTGCCTTGCTACAGAAAGTTCTATTGGACAATGATGTCTGGAGCAACCAATCCATCTTTAAGAGCTGCAAGTGACCTTGGTGGTTTAATCCAACACTTTCCCTTTATAGATAGTAATGAAATTTAATGGTAATGAACATAAGGACATAAACACGGATCCAAAAAACCAACCACATAAGCTCAACAAGGGAAAAGTCAAAGCTTAGCTGTAGTAAGTGAAACAACAAGCCAACCTCTGTGGGGTCTTGGTCCATAATAATTGACGATGAATTAATTCTGTAATGGGGCTGCAGCCATAGAAACTTGATGTAAACTTGAATATAAATTTGAACCAGAAGGGGATGCTCTGCTGTGTCCTGGCCAGACCAGATTGAAAGCACTGTGTTTAATTCAAGACATCAAACATCATTAGGAGCACAGACAATCAGACAGGTGGTTGAATGAGGGAAAATGATGGGGAATTCAAAATGATGCCCATCGAGAACTGCTGAAGTAACCAGAAATGTTAACCCTGGAGAAAGGAAGGGAGGGAGACCCTGAAAGCCGTCTGCAAATATCCAGGCGGCTATCTCTTGAGAAAGGGATTCAGACTTTTTCTCTGCGGACATAGTGCCTCGTTAAATCATTTCTTTCAAGTTAACCTTAAAAATGTGTTCCAGTATACATTAGTGCAAACAGATACTGTTTGATTCCACTTATATGAAATACCTAGAATAGTCAAATTCAGAGAGTCACAAAGTACATCAGTAGATGCCAGGGTTGGCGGGGGGTGTGGTAGGGGGAATGGGGACTTAGTGTTTATTTAATGGGGACAGAGTTTCAGTTTAGGAAGGTGAAACATTCGGGAGACAGAATTTTTCCAGTTGCAAAACAATATGGATGTACTTAGTGGCACTGAAATGTAGTTAAAAATGGTTAAAATGGTATGTTTTATATGATGTACCACAATTAGAAAACATTTTTAAAAATCATTTCTTTATTCCTCACCTGAACAACTCTTCCTTAAGTACCAACTCTAAGTGCCAAGTATTATGCTAGATAATTGTTTTAGGATGGAAAACGAAACAGGAGTCACGGAGTTACCTATGATCTACTGGCAGACAAAACCATACACAGGAAAAAAAATATATATATATACACACACACACATATTTTCAACTTATGAGACCATGCTGAAGGACTAAACACCAAGAAGCGGTGATTGATAACATGGGGCCCTCAAAGCTAAGATAGTCAGGGAAGGCCTCCTTGAGGAAGTGATATTTAACCGTAAGAGCCAGAAAAAAAAAAATATGGATATAAGGAGGTCTTCCAGGCAAAAGGCAAGCAGGAATGACAGCATCAGTCAGGAAAAATCTTGAGGAAGTCAAGGAACCAAGAGGTGGTCAAAGTGACTACAGTGATTTAGACAGGATCAATGGAAGGGCATTGTACTAAATAAACCTATCTTCCTTTAAATTATTTCTAACAGAGTACTCCAAAAATAATAAAAGTTGCCTCACAACGTAATGCTATTTCCATCACTAGGCAACCAACCACAGGATTGAACTAATGGATTCTTGGATAATTATGGATTCCCTTAATGAATCTTCTCTATAGTGAGATATGTATTTCAAGAATTTAAGAACCATGGGCAAGGAAGCATGCACAAAGATGTACCACGAAGTATTATCTGTCAGAAATCTGAGTCAAGCCAAGTTTCCATCAATAGGCAAATTAATGAATACACTATGGGGTTATGTAGCAGTTCGAACTAATTAACTAGATCTGTATGTCCTCAAGAGAATAATGGTGAGTAAAATAAGTTTCGGAAAGATCCATGCTGTGCGATGCCATTTAGATAATGTCTTAAACCACACAAAGCAACAACTACTAACATGTACAAATGTTTGCTATATGCCCAATAATATTCTAAAACATTACATAAGTCAAATCAATCCACAGAATAAAGCATCTATAGATGCCTTATTATCCCCATATTGCTAAGTCACTTCAGTCGTGTCCGACTCTGTGCAATCCCATAGAAGGCAGCTTACCAGGCTCTGCCGTCCCTGGGATTCTCCAGGCAAGAACACTGGAGTGGGTTGCCATTTCCTTCTCCAATGCATGAAAGTGAAAAGTGAAAGTGAAGTCACTGAGTCGTGTCCAACTCTCAGCAACCCCATGGACTGCAGCCCACCAGGCTCCTCTATCCATGGGACTTTCCAGGCAAGAGTACTGGAGTGGACACATGGGCAAAATGAGGCACAGAGAAGTTAAAGAACTTCCCCCAAGGTGACACAGCTGGTAAGAGTCAGATCTGGGCACTTTCCAGGTGGTCTTGGCTAAGACTCACACTCCCAACGCAGGGGCGCTGGGTTCAATCCCTGGTCAGGGAACTAGATTCCACACGCCCCAACTAAGTGTTTAGATGCTGCAACGAAAGATTCTACATGCCACGATGAAGACTGAAGATCTTGTGCACGACTAAGACCCAGCACAGCCAAATAATTTTTTTTAAGTCAGATCTGGGATTTGAGTCTAGGTCACCTGGCTTCAAAGACTGTACATTTAGCCTCTACACATATGCCCTCTGTGTTACGTATTTTGTATACTGACACATAGAAAAGCATAAATGTGGTAATAAACAAGTGTGCACACACTGATACATATGCAAATAGACATACTCATCAACCATGTTCAGTTCAGTTCAGTTCAGTCACTCAGTCGTGTCCGACTCTTTGCGACCCCATGAATCGCAGCACGCCAGGCCTCCCTGTCCATCACCAACTCCCGGAGTTCACTCAGACTCACGCCCATCGAGTCAGTGATGCCATCCAGCCATCTCATCCTCCGTCATCTCCTTTTCCTCCTGCCCTCAATCCCTCCCAGCATCAGAGTCTTTTCCAATGAGTCAACTCAATCATGTTAGTGACGGCCTTTAGGAAGTTGAGAAGAGGAATGGAACAGGGAGGGCAATACAGGGACTTCAACGTAGTCTGTAACGCTTTGAAGAGTCTAAGCAATATGACAAAATATTAACGTGTGCTGATTCTAGGAAACAGCTACTGCAATCTTGCTTTGTGCTGATCCATAGTTTTCTTTCCTTTTGCAAAATAATTCCTTTTCAAACTAATATTCTATGACTTTAAAGACCTGAGGCCCAGAGGAGTTAAGGGATACACCCAGGAGTCAACAGTGAAAGAGCCAAGTTAGACCCTGGGTCCCCAGGCTCAAGGTCCCATGCGTGCTCTGCAACCCGATATAGCCAGATAGTGTGTGTGCCTTTCTTTTTTCACAGGCTGTAAGCATGAGGGCTGAGCCAGCCTAGCTTATCAGAACATCTTGGCTTCACTTCATACACTGGCTTCATCCATGAAAAATTGTATTTAAATAAAATATTTGCATATTGAATCGTATTTTCTCCACTGATTTACATCCTAATTTTAGAGATCTGTTCCCAAAGAAAAGAATTTGGACCCAATACAGTAAAATAAACCCCAAGTAAAAATCACAGCATTCATCAAAGGGCACAGCAATCAAGGCATAGCTAATTCCCCCAAAATGCTTTCTCAAGAAAGCCCTGGCCAAAAGGCCACAGAGTAAAGTGTAGCTTCATGGCTAATTCTGATATTCTTGCATGTTCTCTCAGGCAGCCAAACAGATTACCAGGTAGTCATCTCCAGATATTCAGTAGAACCTTCAAGTGAAGGAATTATTAAAAATTCTATTAAATGAAATTCATTAATTTACAAAATAACCATCTGTCCTGAGTGATTTAAAATACCTGCCCAAAGATATGTTGGCAAATTATTCTTTTGTGTCTCTCCTGAGAAGCGAGATCTCATTCATATTGCATTTATTTTGTCTTTCCCATCCTCATGAGGTAGGGAGAAACAGCCACATGTCTGGGGCTAAGATACAAACTCTGCACATGTAAACTCCTGAGTTCAAATCGTATGTCACTACAGCCAATGTCAGTTACTGGGACTCTCTAGGTCTGTTTCCTCATCTCTATACTGGGCATGAAAACAGTGCATATATAGGAATGTCAGTGGAAGGATTAAAAGGCAAATAAATTTTAGGAATTGAGGTAATCCTTCCTTTGAAAAATTCAGGTCAGACAACACTCATCCAACCTTATTAAGAATTAAGTAAGTAGATCACTGCAAATACATACTCCTTGAGAGAAAATGAAATAGAAATATTTTCCTGACTATAAATACATGAATTGTTTAACGTCATCTAAACTTACTTTCTGCTTATTTGCTTATTATCTGTTTATGCTTAAGAGTCAGACTTTTTCTGATTTGCTCACTGCTGCATTCCTCGTGTTTGAAAGAATGCCTACTACACAGTTCCTGCTGTTGCTGCTGCTACAGTTTAGTCGTTAAGTCATGTCTGACTCTTGCAACCCTGTGGACTGTAGTTCACCAGGATCCTCTGTCCATGGGATTTCCCAGGCAAGAATACTGGGGTGGGTTGCCATTTCCTTCTCCAGGGGATCTTCCCAACCCAAGGAACAAACCTGTGTCTCCTGCTTAGCAGGCAGGCTCTTTACCACTGAGCCACCAGGGAAGCTCATCTAATACCTAGTAGATACCTGCTAAATATTTAACTGATTTTAAAAAGTATATTTCCTGAATAAATACTCAATAGCAACACTAACATTTCCATTTCTTCTTATGGCTTACAATAAATTTGTATTATCTAAATTAACCCTTTAAAATATCTTATATCATAGACACTACCATCATTCCTCAAAATGTCCAAAAAAGAAGCAAATTCCAAAAGGTAATTGGCCCAAGATCAATTTGTTATCACAGAATTGGCTTTTATACTTAATATTGTTTCTAAAAGATTTCTTATCTTTTTACATTCTCTGCTGTCTCTCTCCATCTCCTTCTTTAAGGTACAATTTGATACGAAAAGGAGCGTGAGTGAGAAAATAGATTTTAGTGCAGATGTTAGAAATATGTAGATTTGGGAAATAAATACAGAATTTATTTGTTCTATGATATCCATTTACTCACAGAGGAATTGAATGATTTTCCAGAATATGTCAGTGCAGGTGTTAATTTGCCCCAGAGAAGAATTTGAAAACCCACCCCACTCCCACAGCTTACTTGAGGGTTTTTTGGTTTTTGGCAAGAGCAAAAATATCTGTATTTGGGAGATGCTAGTATGCGAATTGAATCACTCCACTAACTGATTAAATGCAAAGTTATACTAAATCATTCCACTCAAAGTGAAGTTCACTTGTAAATGTTCCCAGAGGTAATTAGCAACTAGGCGCATCCAATCAACAGAAAAAACAATTTAGACTTGGGCAGTAGTGGGTGCAGGAAATTTAGAAGATCAGCATTAAATCAACTCTTTGGGTAACTTCATCTTACTCAGATCTTCTAAGTATGAAGAGCTATGGCTCAAACTTCAAGCACATCTTATATGACTACACACAGCTAGTACTCCTACGAAACTGAAAACACACAGCTGCTTCCTAACCATCTTCTGAGATCTGGTTCAGGTACCACGTGCCCCAGGGAGCCTTCTCCAAGTGAGGCAGTAAGAGGAAATTCCTCTCTTCAACACACTTTATCTACACCCCACTGCAAGTTCTCTTGTCCTCTGCCTTAGAGTGACTGATGACATGCTGTGTTTGCCTTCTAGAGAGTACGCTCATTGCAGCCAGGATCTATGCTTATTTCTCTGTGTCTTCCTCAACATCTAGTTCAAAGCCTAGAGTGCAAATAGGTCCTAAAAGCGTCAGTCTTTTCCTCCAAGTATCTCTTATCAGCCTTTGTTCTTTCTTGTCACATAAAATAAGATACCACTTTTTCTTTAGAAATCCTCCTAAAAGTAGAACTCCTACAAGGTAGCACTTTCCTGATTGGGGGGGGGGGGGAAAGCACATTAAAGAATCTGCACTCAGGCATATTCTAATTCATTTTATAAATGAAACACCAATACACAGACACATCCCCCAACTACTACTAAGATGCTGTCAGTCAGGGAGAAGTACAGTCTCAAACTCAATCAGAGCTTCTCTCAGTCCTACTCAAAGCAAAGCAAAGGTATTCTCGAATGATTTTTGAAACTCGGACGCTGGTATTCAGGATGTTTTTCAGCCTAAAGAAGATCAATGACAGTCTTACACATAGCCATTCATT
Source organism: Neotragus moschatus (assembly GCA_006410615.1). Lineage (NCBI taxonomy): Eukaryota > Metazoa > Chordata > Mammalia > Artiodactyla > Bovidae > Neotragus > Neotragus moschatus. The sequence continues at coordinate 521,807 of SJYA01003210.1, forward strand.
CTCCCTGCCCCTAGCCCCAATCTTTATCTATTAAAATATGGTTTGTTTCTGGTAAAAAGACAATAAAAATCTTACTCAAGTCTTTGCATTCCACAAGGACAGCAGTGACAAAGATAAGCTTAAAAAGCTGAGTAGCCACAAAATAAATCCTATGAGGCTTTGGAGCTGGTATAGATAGGAGTGCTTCCAGTTAACCAAGCTTTCTACTTAAATTTATCAATATTATTATTAAGAGGCTAGCACTGACATGAAGGTTTCCATTCCCTCAATACACATCAATTCAGAGTTGGACTTAGGATAGTGAAACAGGAAAAGAAATAAAAATAAAGGAAGGAAAGAAGAATTTTTTTTTATATTTCTCTTTTTTCTTTTTTTTTAAATTTTATTGAAGAATGATTGAGTTACAACATCATCTTGGTTTCTGGTATACAGTAGAGTAACCCAGTTATATATATTCTTTGTCATATTCTTTTCCATTATGGTTTATTACCAGATATTGAATATAGTTCCTTATGCTATACAGGAGAAGCTGATTGTTTATCCATTCTATATATAAGAGCTTTTGTTTTTCATTTCCACAAGACAACCTGTCTCAGTCGGTGGGGAAACCCACTTCCAGCTCATGGGAAAAGGCGTGGGTGGCAGAGGGGACAGAACAAACTACAGCCCCGGGACGACCAGGGTGATGCCCCCAGCTCCGGCCGCCATATTTCCACGTCTCTGTGGCTCTGGCTTAACTCCCACTTGGGCACCATCAGCTACACTTTATATTCTTCAAAGTACTTTCTCATAAATTATTATTTAGTTTATATAATCAATCCCATTCTCCGATGAGGAAACTGAAGCTAGAAGACATTAAAAGACATATCCACTGATCCCCCTAAGTACTGACGCAAAGTACATCCATTTATGAATGATAATACTTCCTTTATGCATTACTGAGGTAAAATAAATTTATACATAGAAAGTGCTGAGACCTAATCTATCCTCTATACAATCCTCTGCTTTTCCCACTATCCCAATTTACTTCTGCAGGTTAAAATTTGACATTCATAACATACTGCTAAGTCACTTCAGTCGTGTCCAACTCTGTGCAACCCCATAGACAGCAGCCCACCAGGCTCCCCCGTCCCTGGGATTCTCCAGGCAAGAACACTGGAGTGGGTTGCCATTTCCTTCTCCAATGCATGAAAGGGAAAAGTGAAAGTGAAGTCGCTCAGTCATGTCCAACTCTTCTCAACCCCATAGACTGCAGCCTACAGGCTCCTCCACCCATGGGATTTTCCAGGCAAGAGTACTGGAGTGGGGTGCCATTGCCTTCTCCACATAACACATAAGAGAGATAATATACATAAGAAGACCAAAGTTATACCCTGTTACTTACAAATGCATTCACTAACATTTAACAAGAGCTTGAAGTGTAGTCACTCAGTCGTGTCCGTCTCTTTGTGACCCCATGGACTGTAGCCTCCGGGCTCCTCCGTCCATGGGATTTTCCAGGCAAGAGTACTGGAGTGGGTTGCCATTTCCATCTCCAGAGGATCTTCCCGATCCAGGGCTCGAACCCGGGTCTCCCGCAGTGTAGGCAGACGCTTTACCGTCTGAGCCACAAGGGAAGCCCAACAAGAGCTTACCATGTACCAAGTACAGTTCTAATGCTCTATATGTATTAATATATTTCATCCTCACTATAATCATATATAGTAAGTACTATTGTTACCCCAGTTTATCATTGAGCAAAGGGGATACTTTGAGGTAGAGAGCTTAAGTAGTTTGTTACTTACTATTACACATTAAACTTGAAAAAGGACTTCTTGATTTGATCAAATTAACTGAACTATGGTGAAATACTAAAATCCCTGAGCCTCTCTAGACCTACACTGTCCAATATAGCAACCCCAAGCCACATATGGCAATTGAGCACTTGAAATATGACTAGTGTGATGGAGAAAATGAATTTTTAATTTTATGAAATTTGAATTAGTTTGAATTTACATTTTAAATGAATATTCAGTGAAACAGCAGACACTGGACATCAGTCAATGAAGGACAGTGACCCTTGAGAGATGAAAAACAAAAGAGACGAATCCTACAATTACACAAGCTTACCGCTCTGAGTTTCCAAGCTGTGTCACAGGGAGAAGAAATGCAGGCAAAGCCCAGGAGTCCCCCTGCATTGAGATGAAGAAGCTGCGAGTGTGGGGAGACCAAGGCACCTAGATTTCACAGGACAGCATATGTGAGAGACAAACAGCAGAGAGAAAAATATAGAACTCTCTCAACAGACTATTGATCAATGCATGCATGTAAGAAAACTACTCAAGGACAGAGAAAACCCACCCAGAGGACACAGTGCCCAGCATACACATAAGGCGGAGAACAGTACCTGTCCTCACTACTAGAACTGGAGAGCCTCATGATTCATGGGGCACCCAGAAGGTCTTAGCTCAGTGATGGAAAATAACTCATTCTAAACTATTCACTAGCACTGCTCTGAGTCATCTAACAAATCTTAAAAGTAGGATCCATAACCTTCAAAATTATTGAAGGACTACACTGTATACCCAAAACTTACATAATATTGTACACTAACTCTCAGTCAAAAAAAAAAAGATCCAAAAGAATAAAATCATTTTTTAATAACTGTGTCCTAGAACAAAACTCAAGAATATTTATAAAAATGCAAAAAGATTTATCAAGTACTAAACAAGGCAAAATTCACAACATCTGGCATTAATCAAAAATTACCTAGGATACAAGGAAGCAGTAGTGAAGAGAAAAATTCATCAGAATCATCCCAGGACTGATGATAACTGCATTTCCATCTATTCAAAGAGTTGGATAAAGAATGGAAACATTTTTAAAGAGTCAAACTGAACTTATGGAGATGAAATTACAACACATGACATTTAAAAAAAAAAATAGAACGGTACTAAGAACAGCTGATACAGAAGAATAGTTCTTAAAGGCAGAGTAATAGGAACTACCAAAAGTGATACATTGAGAGAAAAGAGAGGAAGAACTTTTGAAATAAACAGAATATCAGTGAGCTATGTAACAGCTTTAAGCAGCTTAACATACACATAATTGGAGTCCTGAAAGTAAAGAGAAAGAAACAAAAAACATATTTGAAGATATAATGGTCATTTTTTTTCTAAATGTGATGAATTTCAACAGATCTCACACACAGAAATATGATGAAAATCAGACCAATGTACATCATTATCAAGTTGCTTAAAGTTAGTGATAAGAGAAAGCCTTAAAAGCAAGGAACATAGTTACATTACCTACAGAGGAATAAAGATAGGATGAGGACAGATTTCTCATTGAAAATGGTACAAGTGAGACAATAGTGGATCAACATCTTTAAAGGACTGAAAGAAATAAAACTGCCAACCCAAAACTCTACGCCCAGCAAAAAGAGTGTTAAAAAATTAAGACTTCTTCAGATATACACGGAGAAGGCAATGGCAACCCACTCCAGTACTCTTGCCTGGAAAATCCCATGGATGGAGGAGCCTGGTGGGCTGCCATCTATGAGGTCGCACAGAGTCAGACACGACTGAAGCGACTTAGCAGCAGCAACAGCAGCAGATATATACAACCTGAAAGAATTCATTACCTGCACTATAAGAAATACTGAACAAAGTCCTTTAGGCAGGATAAAAATGAAACCAGATTGAAATAAGAAGCCATGCAAGAGAACATAGGAAATAGTAACTAAATATGAGTTAACATGTGATTGATTTTCTTATTATCTAAATATGTTCAAAAGATAATTGACTAACAAAAATAACAACAATGTAGTATGGAGTTTATATCATAAGGTAAAATGTAGAACAACAATGGTACAGTGCCAGGGGAGGGAAGTATACCATCAAAATATTCTTGTTATATACATTAAGTTGTATCACCTGAAGGTACACTGTCATCATTTAAAGATATATACTATAAACCCTAAGACAACACTAAAACAGTGAAACAAAGAGTAAACCAAGAAAAGAGATTAAAAAAGAAATCATAGGAAATTTTCAATTAATCTAGAAGAAGCCAGAAGGGGAGAGGGGAGAAATAAAGAATAGACAGGTAGAAAACAAATAACAAAAACATAGATTTAAGTATGACCATGTCAATAATTGGACTTCACTTGTAGCTCATATGGTAAAGAATCTGCCTGCAATGCAGCAGACCCAGGTTCAATCCCTGGGTGGGGAAGATCCCCTGGAGAAGGAAATGGCAACCCACTCCAGTATTCTTGCCTGGACAATCTCATGGACAGAGGAGCCTGGCAGGCTACACTCCATTGGATTGCAAGAGTCAGACATGACTTAGCAACTAAACCACATATCAATAATCATATTAATATAAATGGCCTAACTAACCTTGATGAATAGAGATTGACATACTGGTTTATATAAAAAAAAAAAAAGACCCTTCTATATATACTGGCTATAAGAAAAGCACTTTACATGTTATTACAAGTCTTGAAATAACTATGATAGATGAAAGAATTTAGATCCTCCCAAAATGAGTAGACACTGTATAATTCTATTCAAATAAAATTTCTAGAAAATGCAAACTACTGTATATTGACAGAAAGCAGATTAGTAGTTACCTGAGGGTAGAGGCTGAAATACAGAAAGGAGGGATTATTTTAAAAAGAGGAAACTTTGGGGGTGATAGCTATGTTCATTATCTTGATTGTGATGATAGTTTCACTGGTGTTTTTACATATCAAAATTAACAAACTGTACAGTGTGAATATGCACAGTTTATGATACCCCAATTACATCTTAACAAAGCTGTTAATTTTTTTAATGATACTTAAAATTATGTACGGAATAACTTGGCAAATCTACTGTATACTGCAACTATAAATTATAGATGAGATTTTTTACTTGGAAAAAATGTAAAATATCTCATTGATAATTTTTTGTATTGACCGTATGTTGAAATGATAATATTTTTCATATGTTGGGTTAAATAAATGTATAGCTAAAATCAATTTCACTTGATTTTTACATGGTTCATATGGCTACTACAAAAACTGAAATCAAAGATATGACTCACATACTTATATTTCTGTTGGACAATGATGCACTAGAAAGAAGGACTTATCTGGAGTATTCTGGAAATATCCTATTGCTCATACTTCTGCCCAACAGTGAGCAGTCATCCTATGGGAGACAAAATTAAATCCCTACCCTCAAAAGATCGCTACATCTTAATCCCCAAAACCTATAAATATATTACTTTACACAGCATAAGCCTTTGCAAATGTGACAAGAGTTATGAATCTTAAAATGAAGAAATTATCCTAGATTATCCAGGTGGGCCCAATACAGGAAAAAGGACCCACAAGGGTCCTTGTAAGAGGGGAAAAGAAGGAGCAGAAGAGTCAGTACAAGAGAAGAAAGCGAGACAGAAACAGAAAAAAAAGAAATGTGAAACAGAAGCAGAGGCTGAAGCGATGCAGCCACGAGTTAGGGAACGCAGCAGCTGCTGGAAGCTGGAAAAACAGTAAACCGATTAGCCTATAGTGGCTATACAAGGAACACAGCTCTGCCAACACATTGATTTTAGCTCTTCAAAGTCTACTTTTTACTTCTGATTTCCCGAATTGAAGGTACAGCCTGGTTTCTCTTTGTTGCATACAGAAAAGAGTGAGAGGGAAAAGATTAAGTGAAGAGCCGTTTAGCAAAAAGGAACCAGGACTGATCGTATAGAAAATTCCCAGCCTATCCAGATTGAAAAGACAATAAAATTAGGAAATTCACTGCTCTGGAAGGAAGCCAAGGATGTGGCTAAACCACTTTTTGCTAGTACTTTTGAAAGATCAAAACGGTCAGAATATTCAATCAACCAGAGGGCGCTTTGAAGAGATCAGAATAGTAATTCAGGGATCCCCTCAGCCGTCCCAGTAGAAGTCAGAAATATAACAGGGATGGAATTTCTTGGAAAGATCTGTAAAGGAGCCTTTTGTCTCATGGACAGGAAACCCTCCAAGTTTTTGAGAATGCTACACCAGAGACACACTGCCACCTAGGACTGAAGGGAGCAGGAAGATGAAACAGGCTGATGGGCTCCCCAGATTCTATTGGCAAGAAATAGGTTGATAACACTACTCAACTATAGAGACTTCTTTGGTGGTCCAGTGGCTAAGACTTCATGCTCCCAACACTGAGGGCCCAGGTTCAAACCCTGGTCAGAGCACTACATCTTCCATGCCACAACTAAGACTGGGTACAGCCAAATATTTAAAAGTAAATTAAAAAAAAAAACTATCAATCTACAAACATATGCTACTTTTCATGAGAAAGAATGATTCATAGAAACAAGTCATAAACTTAGAAGGCAGAGCCAAGAACCACAGAGGATGACCCTCAGGCCCTAATCCCCAGTGGGGTTTGTCCTGCTGGATTTCAAATTTTCCTGGGACCGGTGACCGCTTTCTTCTTTCCACTTTTCCCTTTTGGACAGGAACTTCTATAACTGGAATCTTATACCTGTCACACTATCATATTTTGGAAGCAGACTACTTTTTTCTAGTTTCACAGATCCACAGATAAAGAAAAATTTTGCTCCAAAACAGCAAATACTCAGAATGTCACTCATATCTGATTTAGATTATTTAGACAGTGAGACTAGAAAATTTTCAACTGATGAGTGGATGAGATGTTAGACTTTGAGCTGATGGTATAATGGATTAAGACCTTGGGAGACACTGGGATGGGGTTAATTGATTCTTCCTGTGGAGCAGACATGAATTTGGAGGGGCCAGTGGGCAGACGTTGTGGTAAACAGAATAATAGTTCCCTAAAAATGTCAATGTCCTGATTGCCAAAATATATGAAATATGTTACCTTACATGCCAAATAGACTTTACAGATTACAGATTCTGAGATGGAGAGATTACCGTGGATTATCCTAGTAATGCAATCACAAGGGCGCTAATTAGTGAAAGCCCTCCTCAGTCAGACTCCCATGATACAGTTATTCTTCCCACCAAAGAAGCTGAAAATCTCTCCCTGTTGTTGGAGCATGGTAGACATCCCAGAAGCAGAGAACACACAAATTAGAGGTCAGAGATCTAGCCTATGGAATAAATAAATGACTAAATGACTAGACTAGTGTATAAAGCAGGCAGCAAGCCCTTCAAAGAGCACATCGGGCAGAGGAAATTTTAATGCAGTTCAAAATGTTTCTTCATCACCTACTCTCTACCATGCACAATCCTTGGCCGTAGGGATGTAGGGGTATTTAGATAGACTATTAGAAAGACTATTGCTTTCATGAAGTGTAGAGATGAGCCAGGCTTCCATACAACTCTGTTGACAAAGTGTCAGCATCGCGTCTCAAATTAAGAGTAGGATGGTCTCTCAACAGTAGGTGAACAGATCTTGTACAATGCAAAGAAAAAACTAACCCAGTCTGTCTGCTCTTAAGCATGCCCAGTCTATTTGCTTCACTGATTCCTAAGAGTGAGTGGAAATTAACATATCTGTAGCCTTGTTATATATTACTATATAGGATCTGTAGAGGGGAAGGCAGTGGCACCCCACTCCAGTACTCTTGCCTGGAAACTCCCATGGTCGGAGGAGCCTGATGGGCTGCAGTCCATGGGGTTGCTAAGGATTGGGCACGACTGAGCGACTTTCACTTTCACTTTTCACTCTCATGCATTGGAGAAGGAAATGGCAACCCATTCCAGTGTTCTTGCCTGGAGAATCCTAGGGACGGAGGAGCCTGATAGGCTGCCGTCTACGGGGTTGCAGAGAGTCGGACACGGCTGAAGCGACTTAGCAGCAGCAGCAGCAGCAGGATCTATAGATGTGCTGTATATTATTAACAAGACTGAAGTTCTCTGCACAGGATATATATATCATCCCATAATGTTGGTTCAGTCATTCTAAAATAATCCTCTTGTTATCTTCACAAAAGGCTTGGTTCAAAGAAGCCTGCCAGGCATTTTTGTATAGGAATACCCAGGCTGTCTGACTGCTATATCTCATCAGATCACTCCCCTGCTTCAACTCATCAAAGGCCCCCACTGATCTGAGAGTAAAGCAGAAAACTAACAAGGGCCTGGGTAATATTTGCAATAGTCAACAAGTACATGGCCCCCCACCTATCAGAATGGACACAGGCCATAGAGCATCAGTGCACAAAGCCCATGGACATCAGCTAAATGTCAGTTCTGCCTACAGGGCCCGTGTGACCTAGTCCCTGCCAACCTCTCCAGCAGCTCAGCACCTTAGCCATGCTAAATGTCTTTCTGTTGGTTTCTGCCTTAAGACCTTCATACCGTTACTGCCCAGAATGTTCTGAGCCCCCACCTCTTCCTACACCAGGCTTTCTATTCATTTTCAACACTTCTGCTGACACATCACTTTTTCAGGGTAGCCTTTCCCTGACCACTACCATCTCCCCACACCCATTAAATCAGATCTCCCTGCATACTCTTACTTGGCAACCTACACTTCTCCCTCAAGATAAGTATAGCCATTGGAAGTCAATACTTACTTGTGTGATGGCTGTTTCCCTCACTCTATTTACTTATTCTTTTTTTTCTTTTTTTTAATTTTTTTATATAAATTCATTTATTTTAATTGGAGGTTAATTACTTTACAATATTGTGTTGGTTTTGCCACACATCAGCATGAATCGGCCACAGATATACACATGTTCCCCATCCTGTTAAGAATCCCACTGTTAGCATGGTGCCTGGTACACAGTAAGGGTTCCATAATAACAGCTAGTACTTCCTAGGAATTTACCGTGTTATCAGGCACTGTTTGAACCACTCTAATGGACTCATTCCTCAATCACTGTAATAGTCCCAGGATGCAGGTACTATTATTTCAGATGAGGACCTAGGCAGAGTCAGGCTAAGGAATTGTCCAGCGCCGCAGAGTCAGGAAATGATAGGGTTGGGATCTGATTCTAAGCAGTCAGGCTTTTAAGAAGTGCACTATACTGCCCTGATGAATGCTTGTTGAACAATTTAACGAATTGTAGTCAGATTTATAGCAGGCAGAGCCAAGTAAGCTGTATCCCTAAGACTCTGCAGCCATAAAATATCCTCTGTGTGTGTGGCCCACTGATTAATGAGAGATGCAGAGAAGAACAGGAATGGATTATTAATAGATATAGGTAAACATACGGATAACAGCAGAAAAAATACCCTGTGAAAAAAAGATGACTGGTCAGTGGCGTTCAAGGACTTTACAAATTCATTCCACTCCAGATCTCCCACCAAAATCCCCTGGGATATATATCACTGCCAAGCCAAATATTCCATCACCATGACCACTACTGCCCCCCTTACACCCTCAGAACACCCCTCAAATATCTAACCACCCTCAGCATCTCTGAACATTCCTCATGGCGATAACATAGGAGAAGTAACAGAGATGATCGCCCAACAAATACACTCCAGAGGAAAACGCCCCAGGCAGACCCCAAATTCCTCCCCAAGTCCTGACTTCATGCAAAGGAGAGAGATGCCTTTACCTTGAAATAAAAATGCTTTGCTGGTGTTGTGCAGTCCAGACACTTGCGTGACCCCAAGGGTGGTGTTCACAAGGTCGAGCTCAGTGATGATATCCAACTGAAGGTCCGGATCCATCCCAAAGCCCACCACTGAAAAGGAACAGAGAGCCATCTTGTCTGAAAATGCAGACTTGCTCGAAACTACATAGAACAGAAGTGGCAGGGACTACAAAGAAGCCAGTGATGCGTGCATGGAGATGCTCTTTTCCTAGATGGAAAAGAAAGGCAACTCTTTGCTCCATCATCCCACTGATACTGTGGTTTCTTCGTCCCTTTCCCATCTCCACTACAGATTGATAATCCCTTATGCAAAACCCTCAGGGCCAAATATATTTCAGAACTCAGAATGGATCATCTGTTGGAAAGCTAATTTGGCCCATATACTCATTTTATGTAACACCTTCCACAAAGTCTACACCAGCACCCCATAACCAAACACAGTATTTCTAAAGCAAAAAGTATGGTGTTTCCTTCTAACTGGTACAAGTAAAGACTATACACAGCCTCATATCAGTTTAAGTCAAGTTTTGCCACCAAAGGAGTTCAGCTCAGGGTAGGTTTTGCTGCCAAGTGAGTTATATTTGGGGTTTCTGAGCTTTTTTCAATTTAGGAACAAGGGGTACAGGACTGTACCCTGATCTACCTGTTCAGACTGATGCAGTAATGACATCTGACACCATCGTCACCAGGAAACACCTCTGCAGAGCAGTGTTAATCAGGCACCCACATGTGTGATAACGAGGAAGGAAATGGGAGGGATGCTGTCCCTGCTGGACAGGAGGGCAGAGGGACTGGCCAGGAAAGGGAATCCCCACAACGACAGGTGTACATTTCAAGGGGGTCACTGAAAAGTTAGACTGCCTGACAGCTCTTGTTGGAGAATTACAGGGCTCAGAGAAACAGGGCCCTGAGCCTCCATCATCTGGTCTGATAAAGGCAAATCCTCGAACCTGCCTCCCATCTACACGGTGCTCTGTAGAATGATTCGCTCATGACTGCCAAGTGGCTTCCAGTTGTATATATTAATAAGGCTAGCATTCACTCCAAGGGATTCTGTTTAAGCCATTCCTAAAGGCTGTGTCTGTCTACACTTAGCATCTCAATAGCGCAGTTCTGATTGCACATTTGGAAACGTTTTAATCAGCAACAGCTGTCAACGATTGTCTGGTGGTAACGTAGTCACTGAAGCAAGATTTGGAGAGCTTGTCCCAGAGAGACCGAGTGCATTTCATTCAGGATATCACGCCCTCTGACAACCTCATCTGTCCTCCCACCCTCACCCCTATCCCCATAGACCTGCAGACGGAAGTCTACACGCTCCTCACTCTTTTCCTGTTAGGAGACAAAGACTGCTGCAGCAATCTAGGCTTCCATCAATGGAAGGTGGCTCAGGGAAGGGTCTTGGGAGCCAAAGCCTGTCATCCCCAAGGTGGACAAAGGGTTAAATGAGAAGCGCAGTGCATAGAGCCACCTTCTCAGTTTTTGTCAGGCTTCCCCTTGGCCTCTAAAGTGAAGGTGTAAGTCTTCCCCTTCCAAATGCAGCCAAAGGCGAGACCAGTTTACCCAGAGACAACTCATTTATTCAGCCATTCATTCATTCATGTGTTCATGCAGTAGGTTTTCAACAAATGTGACTGAGTGCTTTCCTTGTAACAAACACACTGCTGCAAGGCACTGGAGCTGGCCCCACAATGCTAAGGCAGCAGGTGAAGAGAGGGCAAGTAAGCAAATAGGTAAATAAGACAACTTGAGATGGCAATGTGCTTGTGTGTGTGCTTAGCTGTGTCTGACTGTTTGGGACCCCATGGACTCTGTAGCCCGCCAGGCTCCTCTGTCCAAGGAGATTCTCCAGGCAAGAATACTGGAAGTGGGTTGCCATGCCCTCCTCCAAGGGATCTTCCCAACCTAGGAAGTGAACCCAGGTCTCCCACATTGCAGGAGGATTCTTTACCGTCTGAGTCACCAGGGAAGCCCGAGATGGCAATAAATGCCACAAAGAAAATAAAAGCTATGAGAAAACAAGAGCTATGAAATAGAAAGCAGCTTGCATGGAGGCTTTAAAAAGGATGGTAGAGGAAGGTTCCTCTGAGCAGAAATCTTAATGACTATAGAGGCTGGCAATCATTCCTGGAGGGAGGATCTGAGGTGGGGGAAAGCTTTCTATTTATTGAGAGAACAGCAAATGCAAACCAGAAACAAACTTGGCATGTTCAGGAAACACACAAAAGGCTGCTGTGGCCAGAGCAGAGTGGGCCAGGGGGACAGCGGTAGAAAGCAGGGCCCCTGAGTAGGAACTGCCTTATGAACTGCAACAAGGAGAGAGTCTTCTAATTGCAGTGGGGCATCATTAGAGATGGTTCAGTGGTAAAGAATCCAACGCAGGAGGTGCAGGATTGATCCCTGGGTCAGGAAGATCCCCTGGAGATGGAAATGGCAACTCACTCTAGTATTCTTGCCTGGGAAATCCTATGGACAGATGAGCCTGGTGGGCTATAGTCCATGGGATCACAAAAAGAGTCAGACACGACTTGGCAACTAAACAACAATCATTAGAGGGCTTTTGGGTATGTGTTAAGGGGGGAAGAGTGGGATGTGCTCTAATTTACATCAGTCCATCCTACCCGTCTGACACAGACTCAATTCACAAACGCTGGTGACTGACCAACTACCCACTCTGTGCAAAGAAGCACCAAGCCAATGGGCATCTACCAGCCAATGTCACAGCACTGGATGCCTCTCACTGAGACTGCTGATGTTTTTCTCCAAGCAAACAGATATCAGCAATTCAATGATCATCTTGGAAAGGAAGAAAAGCAATTAATATTTCAGTTTAACCTATAGTGCTCTATACCTATATGGCAGAGATTAAGAGTGATCTCAGAGGACCTCCATGCTGGTCGAGCTCTGGACAGGAAGTTGGAAGGCAGTTTGGGGAACGTGCCCTTAGCTGGACACAAGATGAAGGAAGCATTCCTGTAGTCTCAGTGCCTTGCACAAGGCCTTGTGTATGTCACATCCTGAATTTAGGACTCACAGAATTAACCAAAAAGTGGATGCATGATCACTGCTTTGGGTACAGTGATCTCAGACAATATGCATATCTGGGGAATACCATGAGAGGACTGGATGGAATTCAAGCCAAAGAAAGTGAAAGTTGCTCAGTCGTGTCCAACTCTTTGCAACCCCATGGACTATACAGTCCAGGGAATTCTCCAGGCCAGAATACTGGAATGGGTAGCCTTTCCCTCTCCAGGGGATCTCCCCAACCCAGGGATCGAACCCAGGTCTCCCGCATTGCAGGCGGATTCTCTACCAGCTGAGTTACCAGGGAAGCCCAAGAATGCTGGAGCAGGTAGCTTTTCCCTTCCCTTCTCCAGTGGGTCTTCCCAGCCCAGGAATCAAACCAGGGTCTCCTGCACTGCAGGTGGATTCTTTACCAACTCACCTATCAGGGAATCCCAATTCAAGCCAAGGGAATTTTTTAAAACGGATATGGTTGACTGAATTATTGGCTTCAAATCTTTACCCCTCCCATATCCACACTTTTTGCTATATGGCTATGCAGATCCTTCAGAGAAGGCGATGGCACCCCACTCCAGTACTCTTGCCTGGAGAGTTCCATGGGCGGAGGAGCCTGGTAGGCTGCAGTCCATCCATAGGGTCACAAAGAGTCGGACATGACTGAGCGACTTCACTTTCACTTTTCACTTTCATGCACTGGAGAAGGAAATGGCAACCTACTCCAGTGTTCTTGCCTGGAGAATCCCAGGGACGGGGGAGCCCGGTGGGCTGCCGTCCATGGGGTCGCAAAGAGTCGGACACGACTGAAGCGACTTAGCAGCAGCAGCAGCAGCAGCATGCAGATCCTTAGAGTAGAGTGGGAATAAACTTCCCATCCCTTGACTTTGAGCCTGGTCAAGTAACTTGTTTGATTCTTTAGGATGTAGTTACAAGAAAGAATAAAATCTGACTTTACGTGGGATCTGTTTCTTTTACTTTAACCTTTGCTTCCTGTTGCTTTTATTCAATAAAAGAATACTGTCTATACATAATGGCTTGCCTCTAGGGAACCTGTCCCTCTAACTGAATGCTAAACCAGAGTGCTTTTGTTCAGGGAAACATCATGACCCTGTCTACCCACTGGTTGCAAGTGTGAATGGCTGCAAGAAAAAGGAAATTGACACATCCCCTTCCCAAGACTGGTCATTCCAGGAGATATTTGCAAGATTAATGACTTTTTTACTTTACTTCCTCACCTCCTCTACCCTCTTCCGTGGAACCCTGTACCAAGGTTAGAGGACAAAAATCTCTGGAACTGATCATGCTCCATAGCAACTATGGCCATGAGCCTCTGGATCTAAGCCAGCCAGTTCCCTGACCCCATATTAGGTATACAATAACTACCCTATTACCCACCCTATAGCATCCTAACCAATCACCTAATGCCATCATTCTGGTAGGAATTTTCTGTTTTGAGGCTATAAAAATTGGCTACTAGCCCACAAAAGCAGTCAACTGTCCCTTGAGCTGGCCCTCTATTCTAATGGCATCTCCCACTCTAATAGACTTTATTCTCCTCTCATTCTGTCTCATGTCTGGAAATTATTCTCCAACCTGCACAACGACTACGGCATGTTTTCTATAAAAGAAACCCGCATCCAGACCCTGATAAGATGGTTATTTTGAGACATTAGTCAGCCATCTTCTTTGTCTGCCCGCTTTCTAAGAAAAGTCATTATTGCTTGCCTCAACACTTCATCTCCTGATTCACTGGCCTGTCATGCAGTGAGCAGTGAGCTTGGACTCACTAACAATATTAGCAACATGATACAAGCAAAGACTTGAATAAACCTGTGTGGTAGAGCCTGTTCCCTTGTACCTCTGCAGCACGATGAGAAGAACATGGGCCAATGGGGCCACTAGTCCAGGGAGATTCAGACACATAGGACAGACACCTTACTTGGGTTTGGGATGATGCCCAGCCAAACCTGGCGGAAGTGAGCCACTCATCAAGCCAAGGAACAGATGTATGAACCAAAATAAATGCTATTTTGAGTTTCTGATGGCTCATTAGGCAATATTATTGTGAAAATAAGTGACCAATGCGGGCCAAACTTGGAGCCCTGCAACTGTACAAGCCTAAAAGGCACCCAGGTTCTGTAACTGGTAGAACACTCCAATGATGCCCTTGGATCCCCATCTCCAAGTGAGAACACAGCACTCTCAATCTGGAGCACTCAGTCCTGGTCTCTTCCCCCTAATAACTCTGTGCCCTTGAGGGGAAAAAAAATTGCTTCAATTCTCAGAGCTTCATTAATCTCAGCCATAAAATGGGGATGATTATACCAGCCTCCCGGGCTTTCCTGGTGGCTCAGCTGGTAAAGAATCTGCCTGCAATGTAGGAGACCTGGGTTCGATCCCTGGGTTGGGAAGATCTCCTGGAGAAGGGAACAGCTAGCCACTCCAGTATTCTGGCCTGGAGAATTCCATGGACTGTATGGGTCATGGTTTACAAAGAGTCAAACATGACTGAGTGACTTTCACTTCACTCTCAATACCAGCCTTCCAGCCTCACAAGGTTTTAGTGATAACTGTATGAACACTCCNTCCTGGAGAAGGCAACAGCTAGCCACTCCAGTATTCTGGCCTGGAGAATTCCATGGACTGTATGGGTCATGGTTTACAAAGAGTCAAACATGACTGAGTGACTTTCACTTCACTCTCAATACCAGCCTTCCAGCCTCACAAGGTTTTAGTGATAACTGTATGAACACTCCTGCCACATATTTGGTGCCCAGCTGGGGCCTGTGCATCTATCTTTCATAGCACCAGCCCTCCAGACCATTCTATCTCCCTGTTCTGCAACTTCACTGGACTTATACAAAAGGTACCGATGGCTCCCATTTTCCCAACCCCTCCACATGCTCAGATGAACAGAAGGGATTCTCACTCAGGCTGCACTTTGTGAAATCCATATATTGAATCTATAAGGTAGGTCAAAACATATGTTCAGGTTTTTCTGCATCATCTTTTGGAAAACCAGAACAAACTTTTTGGCCAACCCAATATACTGACCTCTTCCTCTAGAACCCACAAATGAAGGGGCTTCCCTGGTTTAAAGATAACTGTATTGCTCTTATTATAAAAACATCCCACAAAAACAGAACAAGAGAAATCAATTAGCGTTCCAGATACAAAATTCTTTTCTCTAAGTGGTTCCCTTCAAGATGAAAATACTTCATGCCAGGATGAGTAAAATTGCTTTGCCCATTGCCTAAGGAATCAGAAAATCTATTAATAAGGCAGCATTTGCATGGCTTCACATGAACCTTATATAGTATGAGAGTGTTGGCTCCATAAAGATATTTTTTTATTTTGATGTTTCTGCTTCTCGTCCAAGCATGGAGCTCCTGCCCTTTCCAGGGAAATTCTATTATAAGTTTTTTACTTTGGTCATAACTGCTCTATAAATGGCTGAAGCTGGGTATTGGAATTAAGTAGGATAAAAAGAGCCTCTAGGGGAAAAAAATATTTTTTTAAAACCTGGAAGGCAGCATGTCAATCTCACAGAGGCACTTG
This sequence comes from Neotragus moschatus, assembly GCA_006410615.1. Classification (NCBI taxonomy): domain Eukaryota; kingdom Metazoa; phylum Chordata; class Mammalia; order Artiodactyla; family Bovidae; genus Neotragus; species Neotragus moschatus. Next base: position 537,938 of record SJYA01003210.1, read on the forward strand.
AGGTCTGACTCTGAGATTCAGAATCTCCACCCTAATCTCCCAAGACACCTGCTGCTGCTGCTGGCCACTCTTCAGCCCAACCCAGGGAGTACTCAGGTCCAAAACCCACTCAATCCACCTCCAGGGTCCCGGATCTAAGCTCCCAAGCAAATCCTCCTGGATCTGGCTCACTTCAAACCTAATCCAGCTCACTGTCCATGAAGGCAGCTGTTTTCCCCAGCTGCATGCAGGACAAACCTCACTGGAGAGATGCTCCAAGATCTCATTTACCAGCAGGATTTCATAATCATTTGATCGGATTTGGGCCTCTGGACTCCTACAAAGTTTCTTAATATCCCAGAAGCATCCTCTGTGCCTGTTCCAAGTCAGCCAATGTTTTACTTGATTACCGGAGGCCAGGGGCTTCTGTTCATAGCTCTATTATTCAACTCAGTTAATAAAAGCCTGGGAGGTACTTTAAAAAGCTCTCCTTCCCAGCAGGTGGCAGCAAAAAGCATTCACTCAGCCCCAGGAGCTCCCCCTACCCACTGCCCTGGTGACCACAACAAACTGGAATCCATGGGGCCGTAATCATTGAGTTTTGTATTATTCGCACTTTCAGGTCATTGGAGAAAACTCATGGACAAGATGTGTTATTACTGCTGTTACCGTGGCCTTCTGTGTGTGTGCATGCTTGCTCAGTCACTCAGTTGTGTCCAACTCTTTGTGGCCCTTGGGACTCTAGCCCACCAGACTCCTCTGTCCATGAGATTCTCCAGGCAAGAATACTGGAATAGCTTGCTATTACCTTCTCCAGAGGCAGATTCTCTACCACCAAGACACCTGGAAAGCATCGTAGCCTGCTAAATTTCCATTATTAGTGATGTACCTGGAAATCTCAGAATTTTTCACCCAGAAATAACCAAAACAACACCTATCTTAACTCCACTTTACTGTTTAAAACAAGTTCTCTGAACAATGAGGTAATTTAAGTAGCTTCCTGTGACACCTATCATTAGATCTTTTCATATGTAACTGCTACTGCACTGCAGAGCCGCTTTAATTAAACTGTGCCTGATAGCATCTATTCATTTCCATTAAAAGCAGTGATATCTGAGCAGTTCACTCAGTGAACCACGTGTTTATTTCATCTTGGGCTGTTAACAGCCCAGACCACAATTGTCCCACTTGACAAATAAACTTTCCAAGTGGCTTTTTGGATCCTGATAAACTAATTAAGAGCCAGCTTTAGCTACCTCAGAGGATGGATGTGTGATGCAGGGATGATGGTTCCCCGGTAAAATCAAAGAGAAAGCTGTTGATCATATCCCCCAAGTTGCAAGAAATTGTAAGTAAAAGAATTGAGATATAATTCCCCTGTGTTTCTCTGATTCTTCTGATAATTTTTGTAGTAGAAATGTGTAGCCTTTTGGTACCCTTTGAACAAGTACCAAGTGGCACAGAAAACCCAAGCTCCCTAAGCAACTGCACAACCAATTGGCAGATCCTTCCATTCTTCCTTGCCTTTGGACAAGCTGTGCCCTTTGGAATGCTTTCCCCACTCTGTCCACCTGGAAAACTCCCTAAAAATCCTTCAAGACACAACTTTCAAATGTTACCTTCGGATTAAAGCCTTCCCTGACCATCTACCACCCTCCCCAGAATTCATTTCTACAATTTCTCCTCTATATCCTTAATACAGACTTCTTTATTCCCATCTCTCTTCCCTCTACCCCATCAAGCTGTACAATCAAAACGCTTTTCAGTCTCTAGATTCTCAGCTAAGCTGTAAGTTCCTGGAAGTCAAAGGCCAAGTCGGTTCCTCTTTCCATAAGCAATCCTAGCACCCAGCAAGGCGCTCAACTCTTCGGTTAAATGAATGAATGAATACAGAAATGAAGCTTCCCTACAACTGAATTTTTACAAGATTTAAAGGGGCTCAATGTGGGGAAGGGGGAAAGATTTTGTTCTTAAAGAAACTCCACAAGCAACGCGCCCTGGACCCACAATCCACTTCTAGGGAAGGTACTTTTGGCCGACTTTTCAAAGGAATAATGAGAACAAAGGACGCGGGCAGACTCCATAGCGATGTGCACTTGAGAAAATTAAATCACGGATATCTCACCCCACCCCACCTAGTTTCTCTCTGTTTGGTTCTCATGTAAGATGCTCACCAGCACCAGACTCTCCACTAGCAGGGCTGGTCGCCCACGCTCTGCACTGTCCCCACTGCTCTGATCTTCCCGGGGGCAAGCTTTCTCTCGTGTGCTCTTGGCTTCAAAAGACTAACCCGTCTAGACAGGCTGGAACTCAAGAAGCGCTTATTCTAGGCTGGGCAGTCATGGCATCCTGGCAGGCTAGGGAGCTCTCTCGGGTGGAGACTGAAGACGGATGGGGATTCTTTTTATCTCTGGAGAAGTCCACACCCGCCACTCTTTCATTAAGCAAAGGAAAAGCTGCCGCCTGCTCGGTCCTGGGGAAGATGGAAAGGGCCAGCAGGAAGCTGTTGGACGCCCAACTCTTGAATCCTCAGGCGGGCTGCTAACAGCCCAAGAGGGACACCTGGGGAACGAGCGGAGGGAACTTTTGAGCCCACCCAGGCCGGGCACCCATTCCCAGCCCTCTACCGATAAACTTGCTGCCTAGCGTGGGCAGGAGGCTATGCCTCTAGACAGGAGAAATGAGAGTGATAAAAGAGGAAAAAAGCAGTGGGGATGACTACATATCAACTCTGGGGTGCGAGGTCTGCCGCACCTTAGCGAAGTAATAAAAACTCGCGACGCCCCCACCCGCAATGGAGAGTCCCATTTTTGCCAGTTCCCTCGTCCAATCCACCGCCACCTTCCCCAATCTACTACTAGTCCCCCGGAGAAGGCGGCTGAGAGTGGGTCTCCAAACCCCCAAGGGACATGCAGGCTGAGGGCTGAGAGAAGGAGGCGCTCCTAACGTCCTCACAATTGCTTCCCTGGAAGCAGAACGAAGTGGGGACTTCAGAAAATTACACCCGTTTTCCTGACCTCCCCTGCACGACGCCAACACGCAGCTAGTCTGCGAAAACTGGTTTGGAGCTTTGAGAGCATCTCCCTGGGATTGCCCCCCACAACTCCAATTCCCTCGAATTCGTCCTGCCCTCTGGGTGAGAAAGGGAGTAGCAAGAAAAAGTACTTCAGAGAGTTCCCCGGGGGAGAGGCAGAAGGGGACAAGAAAAGGGATCTCGGAATCCCAGCCTCGTCCGCAGCTCTCACCCCGCGCCGCTCCCGCCCTCGCCCCAGCAGCGCCCGCCCGCCGGCCGGAAGCGCTCCCTCTGCGGGTGCGCCTCCCTGCCGCCGCCCCTGCCCCAGCCAGCAGGGCGCAGGGACCGCGGTTTCCCCCGCACCTGTCAAGTTCACGGGGGTGGGCTTCCCGGGCCCGCCCTACTATGTTGGTTTCTACCCGGAAGCCGGTCGCTAGCAGCTGGAGGGTGCGCCTGAACGGCCGCGCCCCTCACCCCTGTGCCCGCCAGGCCGCGTCCTCCAGGTAGGGGGCTACTCCTCGGGGGCATCTTCCACCGGCCTGTAAGTCTCACTTCTCACCCTTTCACCTGGAGCAAGGCAGAGAGATTCGAGGGACCCATCCACGCCCTTCCCCGGACCGGCGCGGAGCTCTGCTCCAGGCCCTCCCCACGCCGAGGTGGGCGCTGGGCACAGCGGCTGGGCTCGCCCGTTTCCCCGCATCCCTCCGACAGCCCCAGCCGTGCTTACCTGTCCTGGCGGTGCACACACAGAAGCACACAACTAAAATCACATCCCTCGGCATCGCTCCCAAGGGTCCCGGCCAAAGCGGGCGCGTGGAAGCCAGGAAGAAACAAATGCGCCTGGATGCCGAGACGCGCCGGGCTCGGAGCCGCCAAACTTGCTGGCGGGCGGCGAGGGAGGTGGTTCTGCTGCGCCGGGTGCCGCGCTCTGGGATCGCGCCCGGGAAGGCGGCCCTGGCCGCCCCGCCCCCAGCCCGCCCCCACCGCGGGCGGCGGCACCCGGCCCGGACCCCGGACCCCGCTGCGGCGGCGCTCGCCTAGGCGCTGGGGCGGGAACGCTGGGCTTGGCCACTCCGGCAGGTTGCGCCTGGCGCTGGCAACGGCTCCTCCTCCGCGGCGAGGACCCGGGCGATCGGCGCAGCAGCCTCGGTCACTCGGAGCACTGGAGCTGGAGTCCTGGGACCTGGGACCCGGGGGCCAAAAGGGAGGAGCTGGAGGAGCAGGGCACCCCCTCCCTGAGCTTCACGCTCTCCAGCCCGGACGAGCCAGCGGAGCCGCTGCTGCTGTCTCTGCCTTGGCGCCGCGGTGGGGGCTGCCGAAGTTGCCACAGTTCATCTTGGTATAAACGAAGAACCCCGAGCCCTTGCGGGTGGATTCCTCCCCGCCCCGCGTCCCGGCCCCCGGGGGAACCCCGACCCAGACGGAGTCAGCTAGCGCGCTCAGCTCCTCCCTGGAGGACAGTTACTCCGGATTTGCTTAGGTGGCTGGTTGGGGAGGGGCGAGGAGTGGGATGATGGCTGAGTTCCGTCTCACCACCTGTACCTCCAGTCTCCTCTCTCCGCTGGGTCCCTCTGATTGGGGACCCGCTTTGGGGGTTCAAGGAGAGGACGCTAAGGCCGGTGGGTGCAGAAAAAGTGTCCCTGAGCCCGAGCGAAACACGGTGGGGAATTGGGGAGTTTTATTTGCAAGCCTTCCGGTTCTGCAGGGCAGATGCTGCCACTTAGGGGAAATTCCTAACCATTTTTTTTTCCCTTGAGTGAGTTTCTCGATGATTTTGTCAAAAACCCTACTACTCTCCTTTCACAGTCACGGTTTGGCCTCTCCCGCAGTTATTCTGGAACCCTTTCCAACACCATTCCTGGAGAGAATGGCTGGACTTTGTTTTAGGAGTGTGGGCAAGAAGACCAATCCTCCTGCTTCTAAGTGACCCCCTTCCAGAACCCAGCCTTCCCTAGAAATATCTCCCAGGTTTATGGCACTTCCTTTCAGGAACGTTATTTATAACTAGGTTGCAGAGTCTTGAAATCAGACATGGCAGAGCCTTTGATTTACACCAAACGAGCCCCACATGATTTAAAATCCTTGGCTTGCTCACACTGGTCCCCTCTCTCTGAGTCCAGCCTGGCCCTCTGATATGATAGGGATTCCAGAGAAGGGAAACGTCTCTGAACAAAGCTCTCCCTCATTTTCCAGGAAACATTTACAACGTTCAAGAAAAATCCTCTTCATTAATCCCCTTCTTACTTCTTCTGTTCCTAACCCTTTCATCACCGTGACCCCAGGAGCCCCCACTGAAGGTCACCAAAGTAGCAACACAGTTTAAGAGAGAAGGTTTTATCTACACACTGTGCCCTATTTTTCTGGATATTCCTGTATGCAAGCTACTGTCCCACTTGGCCCTTTACACTGTAGTCCCTTAGCAGATAAAAAGGAACAAGCAGATAAATTCCAGCACATAACACCTGAGGCAGAAGAAGGGACGCAAACAAAGAAGTGTATTGCCATGCTCGAAGTTGAGCTGAAAGATTAAGAGGTAAACCGATGTCAAGGCTGAACAGATTCTCCATCTCTTCTGGGATTCAGCTCGAGCCCAGAGGGGATCTGTCTGCATTGACTGTCTGTTTTCACTACAGAGGCAAGACTTTCTCCTTCCACCTGGAGCATATTACATTTAAAGCTAAAATTAAAATCACACTAGTGGTAAGGAACCTGCCTGCCAATGCAGGAGATGTAAGAGACACAGGTTTTATCCCTGGGTTGGGAAGATCCCCTGGAGAAGTAAACGGCTACGCACTCCAGTATTCTGGCCTGGAGAATTCCCAAGAACAGAGGAGCCTGGCAGGTTACAATCCATAGGGTTACAAAGAGTCAGACACTACTTAGCATGCACTTAGTCAGAAGCGACTTAGCATGCACACAGAACATGCTACGTTTAAGCTAACTTTAAAATCATACCTCTTGCAGAAAATAGGACTCCTCAAGTTGAGCTGGGCCTTGTGAATGAGGAGTCCCCAAAACTACATTGTCTTGTGAGACCCAAGCCCTCTCTCTCTCTCGCAGATTTTAAATACACCTCAGTAGGAGCAGTCTCTGTGGCTTTGAGCTGTTGTTTCAAAGGCGTCTTACTGATCCCAGAAATCCTAGAAGTCACAATGACCCCAACCAAGGGAAAAGGTGGTCTGAGTCAGACCTTTAGAGCTCTCTATTTCTCTCTGAAAGTCTCTGTGTAATTAGTTGGTCCTGTGGGATGGAGCTTTCAATGTGTTCCATTAAAAAATAAAGCAAGGCATATGTTCTGTCAAAGCTTTGCAGCATCACATCCATTAGCAGAACTAGTGTTAATCTTAACAAGGTCATAAATCTTCCTAGATAACCGAGTACCTCAATCACCTCCTATAAATGCACTTCTGGAGTGGGGGTTTGGAGTGTGTAGGCTAAGGTAACCTTTAGAGAGCACGCCTAGCAAATTTCTATGGTGGCAATGAAGGGACCATGTGGGGGTGTGTTGGGATATTGCAATGGGACCCATGCTCAGTGGAAGCAGTGATGAGGCTTAGTTTACCTAATACCACACCCCAAGCCGAGCCTCCCCTTCTGAATGGCCTCCCTCTATGATCTGTCCAAGAACAAGAGGCTTCCTTTGATTATCCCTCTGCCTCTTCTTCCTGACCTCTAAATATTGGGGAGCCTCAGGGACCCCAGACTTCTTGTCTTCGAGCCACAGTTACTAATATGTGTTCTCATCCAGCCTCATGGCTTTAACTACCATCTATACATGGATGATTCTCACCTGGTATATTTCCAGTCCTCACCTCTCCTTCAGACTCTGGGCCTACATACTCAACTATTCATCAGGTGCCTTAAATGCAATATGGCCACATCATCAAAACTGAAAATATTTGTGTTTCAAAAGACATTACAGGAAGTGAAAAGATAGCCTATAGAACGGGGAACAAATCTGCAAGTCCTATATCTTATTTGGGCTCCCAGGTGGCACAGCGGTAAAGAGCCCACCAGGCAATGCAGGAGATACAGGAAACATGGGTTCAATCCCTGGGTCAGGAAGATCCCCTGGAGTAGGAAATGGCAACCCGCTCCAGTATTCTTGCCTGGGAAATCCCTTGGACAGGGGAGCCCGGCAGGTTACAGTCCACGGAGTGGTAAACAGTCAGACATTACTGAGCACATATGCACAAGATACCTGATTTAAGCTACTCACGCTTACTAAAAATTATTATACTCAATAGTAAAGACAAATGACCCAATTTTAACATGTGCAAAAGATCTGAATAGACATTTCTCCAAAGAGGAAAAACAAGCAGCCAGTAAACACATGAAAAGATGCTCAGCATCATTAGCCATCTGGGAAATGCAGATCAAAACCACAATGAGATATCACTTCACACCCACGAGGATGGCTAAAACCAAAAAGCCAGATAGCAAATGTTGACAAGGAAGCAGAGAAATTAGAACCTTCACATACTGGTCGGTGAGAATGTGAAATGGTTCTTCAAACACTTAAACATAACGTTACCATATGATTCAGCAATTCTACCCCTGGGTACAGACATAAGAACTGCAAACATATGGCCACACACTAACTTGTACACAAATGTTCATGGAAGCATTACTCATAATAGCCAAAAAGTAGAAACAGCCCAAAGGCCCATCAGCTGATGAATGGACAAGTAAAAGGCAGTATATTTATATAATGGAATATTATTCAGCAATAAAGAGAAATGAAGTACTAATACATGCTGCAACAGGGATAAATCTTGAAAATACTCTGCTAAGTGAAAAGAGTCAGTCCCAAAGAACCACATGTCATATTATTCCTTTTATGTAAAATGTCCAAATCTATAGAGACAGAAAGTAGATTAGCAGTTGCTTAGGGCAGGGGGGAGGGGAAGGGAAGATTAGCAGGTGCCAGCTAAGAAATGCAGGACTTATTTGCAGGGCAACGAAAATGCCCTAAAATTGATTGTGATGATGCTGAAAAACTCTCACAAATATTCACAATATATTAAAAGCCATTGACTTGTACACTTTGGGTGAAATGTATAGTATGTGAATTGTATCTCAGTAAAGCTGTATTTAAGGACTTCCCTAGTGACTCAGTGACTGAGAATCTGCCTTCCAATGCAGGGGACACAGCTTCCATCCCTGGTCGGGGAAATAAGGGCTCACATGCTGCAGGGCAGCTGAACCCGAGCGCCACCACAGACCCAACAGAGCCAAATAAATAAATATTTTTTCAAAGCTAGCTTTTAAAACTTCTTTAATGATCATTAAAAAATTGCAACGTGTTCCAAGTGAGGACTTTTAATTCCCCCTTACTCCCAAACTGTGTTCCCTGGTGGCTCAGATGGTAAAGAATCCTCCTGCAATGCAGGAGACTGGGGTTCGATCCCTGGGTTGGGAAGATCCCCTGGAGAAGGCCATGGCAACCCACTCCAGTATTCTTGCCTGGAGAATTTCATGGATGGAGGAGCCTGGTAGGCTACAGTCCATGCGGTCACAAAGAATCAGACATGACTGAGCAACACACACACACACACACACACACACACACACACCTCTCAAACTCCCTGCCTGCTGCCTTCTAAGGAGATGGCACCAACCTTCATTAGGCGTTCCAACCAAATAACCCAGGGTCATCCTTGACTTCCCTTCTCTTACATTCATGCTAAGTCGCTTCATTTGTGTCTCTTTGCAACCCCATGGATTGTAGCCCGCCAGGCTCCTCTGTCCAGGGGACTCTCCAGGCAAGAATACTGGAGTGAGTTGTCATGCTTTCCTCCAGGGGATCTTCCCAATTCAGAGATTTAACCCTCTTCTCTTACACCTCTTGCATTTGCAGGCGTGTTCTTTACCTCTAGGGCCACCTGGGAACCCCCTGCTTTCCCTTAGACATAAAGAAAAATCCCAAATCAACCACATCTCACCACCCCTCACTCCTCCTGCCTCCATCCAATCCATGACTTCCCCTTTCCTTGGCTATTGCCCTCGACTTCCAATCATTCTCTCTACCTCCTCTCTTGCCCCTTATAATTCAGCCATCCCTTAGCAGGCATAGTCGGCTTTTTAAGACATGAGTCAGATCACATTCCCTTGCTCAAAATTCCCTTGCTCTTTTCTGTCATATTTTGAAGAAATCCAAACATCTCACAAGGCCTCTGCCCAGCTTCCCAGCTCTCTCCCCCTCACCTCCTTGCTCACCCCAGAATCTTGCTATTCCTTAAACATTCCAAGTTCACACCCTCCTTCCTCATGGTCTCTGCACTTGCTGCCCCCTCTGCCTGGAACATTCTTTCCATAAATCTTAGTGTGGTTCACTTTTCATATGACTTCAGCCTCTGTTCAAATGTCAACTCCTTGGGGAGACCCTGCCTCCAGAAGCTTCTCACATCATGCTCATGGCTCTCTGTCTCCTAACCCTGCTTAATTTTTTTATCCTGCTTATTACTATCTGAAATATCAATTGATTTGTTGACATTTGTTCTGTCTCCCCCCACAGAGAATGCCACAAGAGTAGGATTTTTGTCTTCTTGTTCACCACTGTGTCTCTCCACCTAGGAAAGACTTGGCATAGGGGAGCTCAATAAACGTTTGTTGGATGAATCAATGGACGTTGTTCCAGGAAGCAGCATGGAGAAAAGACACTTCTCATTGGCCATCACCAAGGCGACAGACTGCCTTGTCCCACTGGGCCCCAGAGCTGCTCCACGGCTGACTATGCAGGGCAGTCAATTCCACAGAGGAAGAAAGAGGAAGACTCCTTCTTAGCATCCAAGGCTGAGAAGATCTCCATGTCATTTAGTGCCCTCAGTCCCTCACCCCAGGGCACTCTCCTGTGTCCAAACAGCCTTCCAACTACCTTCACTTTTAGGGATGCATGACACATTTCCTTGTAAAAGTGAAGAGAATGGAGGATAGTTATGGATTGGTTTGTGTCCCGCCACCCCCGTGCCCCACCGACCCCCCACCCCCATGAAAAAACACATGCTAAAGTCCTAACTCCCAGTGCTTATGAATATGATCTTTTTTGGAAACTGAGTCTTTGCTGATGTCATCAGGTGAAGATGAGGTCATTGGTGGGTCCTCATTCATTGTGACTGGTGTCCTTGTAAGAGGAGGAAAATGCCACGTGAAGACAGAGACGTAACAAATGTAAACATGTGGCAGGCTGACAGAAGTGCTCTAAGTCATAGAACGCNTTTGGAAACTGAGTCTTTGCTGATGTCATCAGGTGAAGATGAGGTCATTGGTGGGTCCTCATTCATTGTGACTGGTGTCCTTGTAAGAGGAGGAAAATGCCACGTGAAGACAGAGACGTAACAAATGTAAACATGTGGCAGGCTGACAGAAGTGCTCTAAGTCATAGAACGCCTGGGGCCACAGAAGCCAGAAGCAGCAGAGGCGGATCCTCCCCCCGAGGCTCCAGAGAGCCTGGCCCTGCCAACACCTGACTTCAGATTCTAACCTCCAGAACTGTGAGAGACTAAATATCTGTTGTTTTTAAGCCCTCCGGTTTACAGTGCTTTGTTAGCAGTCCTAGGAAACTAACCTAAGTGCCAATTATCTGGCAGAGTCCAGAGAAGTGTGAAAACTCCCAGTTCTCCTTCACCAACCCAGCAAGCGCCAGAGTCTCTTGAACTAGGCACTCCCTTGGACTATGACCTGGGTGGGTATTTTCATTTCCTGAAATGCACATGCAATTGCAAAGAGGGGATGAATGAATACATCCATGCATGGGCCTCTGTTTCTATATGAATATAAGAATTCTACACACACACACACACACACACACAATATGCATTCTCTACTCCAGTCACTACGATCAGTTTCAATGACATCCAGGTAAGAGAGACCCGTGTCTTGTGAAGTTAACTATTGTCCTTCTGTCTTGCAGCTTCAAACACTTTATAGGCCAAAGTGAGGTGTCAATCTGAAGGAAGACAGAAAAATCTATATGTAGACATCATAGACAAAATTGTTCCATAATTTTTTGGATGAAACCCTCCTAATCCATAACATCAATGATCTTAGATGAGTTTTGAGTTTCTGATGATAAGAACCAAGGTGTTCACATATCCAGGTTAAGTCTTACATAAGCACGTGTTGGCCATTCCTATAGACCAGGGGAAAGCAGAAACCCATTCTCAAGCAGATGCTGGAAGCAGGCCTCACCTCAACCCTAACCAGAATGATAATGGCTCACTTTTCAAGTATAATGAAGTATGGGTTACTGCACTAAGTGCTTTCTATGGATGAATTCCTCAAAGCAACCCAGTGAAGTATGTGGGATTATTACACTTAGTTTACAGATATGGAAACTGAGCAATTTGTCAAGTGAGTGCCTGAGTCAAGTTTCAAACCCAGGCAGCTGGACTGCAGAATCTCTATATTTAACTGTTAAGCTGGGTTTCCCTGGTGGCTCAGTGGTAAAGACTCTGCCTGCCAAGCAGGAGAAATGGGCTTGATCCCTGGGTTGAGAAGATCCCCTGGAGAAGGAAATGCCAACCCACCCCAGTTCTTACCTAGGAAATCCCAGGGACAAAGAAGCCTAGAGGGCTACAGTCCATGAGGTCACAAGAGAATCAGACACAGCTGAGCAAGTGAACAACTACTGCTAAGCTACACCATTTTTCCTAGGATAAAGCCTATGGATTCGGTCTCCTTGTTGAGGTCTTGTGGGAAACCAGTACATAGCGGCTCTATATCCTTCACGAGTTCTGACCAACTGAGAAATAAATGAGTTAGCAAGAGGCCAAGCATCATCTTTATCAACATGTCAGTGTTGGGAGAGCATAGCCTCCCATGAAAGCCAAAATGGACTGGCCATCTTCCCTGCCTCCAGCCTGGATCCTGGCGCAGCCATCTGTTCCCACCAATCGGGGTGGAAAGAGTGAAAGAGGACTCACTGAGAAATGAGGACCGATGGCTGTCTGCCTCGTCTATGAAAAGTGGAGCAAGCAGGGAGTACAGGAAAGGTCCAGAAGCATCAAAGGAAAATCCCTCACATGGAAACCAAAAGGGCGGGGGAAAATGACCCCCTTGCTACTCTCTCAAAAGAGCCCTCCATAAAGGCTCCTTTGATTGTCCTGTGGCCCTGGGCTGCCCACAAAATGCTCACCCAGCCTTGTTTGCCAGGCCTGAAAGTGATCCTTTATTCCCGGTAGAAGAGCCCTGTGCTCAACACTGCTACCATCGCTCTGCAGGAAAAGGAGGAGGAAGGAGTCCTTTTGTACTTAATGTTGAGTTAGGGAGGATGGCGCATCCTTGAGCAGGTCTGATGACCCAAAGCCATGACCATCTCCTGGAGGAAATTCAGGCCATGGGATGGCATAATGGGACAGGTATTTTTGAACAGGGATAGCCTGCTCTAGTTACTTTAGGCAACAACCTTTCACATGTGTTCTTGAGACTGGGTCTCCTCATCTACATGAAACAAAAATGCTCATTTCCCATGCTTTTAGACTGCTTTCCAGAGTCACAGGCCTCGAAAGTTCCCCTCAGCAACCAAGTACCGTTAAACTCTGCCAAATCTCCCAGTGGTTCCCTGGGTCTCCTTCCAGTCATCCTAGTTCATTTTACTACCTGTATCAGTAAGGATTCTGTCTGCCTTCATGTAACAGGAAAAACTCTGAGATGATAACTTATATAAGATTTAAGACTCTCTCAGGTTAAAAAAAATACACATTCTAGAGTTGAGTGAGGTTTAATTTAGTGGCTTTATGAAGTCCACGGGGAGCTGGGCTCTTCTCAGCTTTCTGTTTCATCGCTCCTGGAACATTGTTTTTGTCCTCACAGTTCAACATGGCTACTGTACTCCAGCCATCTATTCCGCATTCCAGAAAGCAAACAAAAAAGAGAATGAAGAGAAGGGGCCTAGGAGCCCCATGAGTCACTTCCACTTAAACGTGGGTGGAACCTATCGCACGGGCACTCCCTGTGTTTCTTCTAGCTAGGGCGGCGTAAATGACCACAGAATTTCGGGAGCACCCACACTACGCGTGGCGTCTCACACTTCTGCAGGCTGGTGAGGATCCAGCTCACGCAGCCTCACGCAGGCACATCTGCTTCAAGCTACAGGGGCTGGTTGACCCCCCTTCTCACAGCAGGTCTGTGTGCCACCTGAACGACCCTGTCCCGCACGCCTCTCGTCTTTCTTGAACCACTGGGCTGGCAGGACCTGTTCTTCTCATGCAGGAAGAGGTTCAAATGAAGACATGGAAATAGGTCAGGTCTTCTGAAGTCTGGATTCAAAACGGACACACTATTACTTCTGCTTACATGCTAATAAAGTCAAGCATGCGTACGATCTGCTCGCAGTGAAGACATAGCCCAGGTGTGATGTGGGACAAGGTAAAAAAGTGGAACCAATAGGCAGTCTATCTTATCTACCCTTCCTGAAAACTAGGGAATGTCGTGTTTTGGTCAGGTGACAACAAGCCTAGCTAAAGTCAGAACCGTTCTTCTTTCAGAACAGGAAATCAGAGAAGCTCAGTCTCCACACTCCCTTACACTGTACCAACTTTGCAAAATATCAATACCGGTCTAGTACAAGATCCTCATACTTTTACCCTCACCCCAAAACACAGGGTGTGTAGAAGCACTCATCAGAACGCAGGAAAGAGCCAGCACATTGAGACTGCCACGAGCCCATACTTGGCAGGGCTCTCCCCTTCAGAGCAGAGATTTTTTTCGGTATGGCTTATCTCAAAACCCACAGTCAAGAAGGATCAAATTCATACAAGCTTGGAAGGTCGTGCTCAGGGTTCTCTTGTGCACCTCTCCCCAACACCACATGGAATGGACATGGCAAACAGTCTGGAGGCAAGTGGTACAAATAAGCATCTCTCATAAGTAGCCACAGAGTCCCTTAGCTTCCCCTTCCTGAGAGGAGACAGCAGAGGAACCAAGTAATGGAAGAAGAATATCCAGGCTGCCCTGAGAAACCCGAGTCCCAACTCAAGGCCCCGCCTATCCCAGCACCCACTCTGGACTCAGGCTTTGCCAAGATCCAGAAACTAACATGGCAGTATCTGGCAGGGCAAGAGTCTCCCGGACCATGCTCCAGGCTCCATCCCTATTGACTGGTGTCCTCGCCATGCTGATTGCTCAAAGTTTTAAATATAAACCCCTATGGCCCCAGTCACATGGGTCAGAAAGGAGAGTACCTGCTACTGTTAGGTATATCCCTAGATTTAACAACCTAGTGTTTCGCTGTTCCTTCTAACATTTTGAAAAGTCTAGTTTCTTGCACAATCAAACCAGTATTCTTGCCCCACCTCTCCCCACTTCCATCCATCCTTGACACGGCGACCGGGCCAGTATTCCGAATGCACAGCTCTAACAGCCAATATCCAACAGCTATCTCAGGTGTGAGATTCTCACACACAAATTTTAGCTGAATGTGCGTCGTAATCATGTGACATGGTCATACCAGAAATTGAGAAAACCGAGGCTGTGGTAATAAGACAGAGCTGGCGTGCAAACCCAGGACAGTGCTTGGTCTCTGGGATCGTAGCTGCTTTTGCCAGAAAATCTCTCTCCATGATCAATAGCCTTCCTTGGTAGCTTCTGAACTCTTCATGCTGCCATCGAAAGCACCTGACTGTCAAGTCCTAAACACCTTTTTCAGCCTTAGTTCTCACTTCCCACAAGCATGTCTGACACTTGCCACCTTCTCCCCTCATTTTTCCTGACATGATCTGTCTTGTCCCCATACCATCACTCACTTGGTCTTGTCTACCTCCAAAGCTCATCCTAACAAAACAGAACAGGACCCTCTGCTTCTTGTCTCACCGTATCATCAGCCTGCTTTTTGCCTATGGAGAAACTTTAGCTAAAGAATAGGTTTAATCAGAGAAGTGAGAAGATGCAGAAACAAAGGTAAACAGTCAAAAGAGGCCAAATAATAATAGTTTAACCATTAAGCAAAGTCAAGGACCTTTCATTCCTTCTCAAGGGCTACAGATAATATTGTGAGCTATCTCCTGTGAGCTGTCTTATAGACACTGAATCCCCCACCAGGTGGAGAAGTTAACTACAAGATAACCAAACTGTAGCCGTGACATAAGCTGCCACAATTCCAAGAACTGGTCTCAAGGACATGGGAACAAATTGACCCTGGAACTGAAGAGGAACTATGCAATCAAGAGGATGCTGGTCAGACCACTAATGACCAATTTCAAGACTGTCAAGAGCAACTGTGCTATTTCTGCATGTAGTCCCCTTTCTCAGCCTATAAAATCTCTAGCCCATGGATTGTCACTGGAGAGGAGTCGATCTTTGGACAGGTATCCACCCCCCAACCAGTTGCCAGCATCCAGAATAAAGCAAACTTTCCTTTCCATCAACCTGGTCTCTTTATGGCATCTGAGTGGCAAGCAGCCAGACCCCACTTTTGGTTACACTGATATTTTTCTCATGGTCAAAACTCTCGCCATGTCCCTGTTTCCTGAAATCCTGCCTAATCCGCTCAGACAGAAGGCACTTCCTCCTCCACATCCCCTCGGTGTATTCTTGTCCTGTACCCTGTGGTTCTTCCCACTGTGTATTCAGCAACGTGTATACATCACCCCAAGTAACCTGGAGCCACAACCCAACTCTTAGTCGTGTTTCTCTTGCACATAACACTCAGCTCTACTCCTCGTAGAGAACCAACACTCACTGCTTGCTCATTTGATTAAAAATGCATTTATTGAGTGTCTACTGTGTGTCACAAACTATTACATACTGGAAAGATATCAATGTCTTAACATTATTAAGACATCAAGTAGAGTGTAAAAAATGAACACACGAGTGAATGGACCAATAGATCATCAAAGTGTGATTCTGGCTCAATGCAATCCATATTATATTCCAGATATTATTTTCTCCTCATCTTAAGGCATCTGGAGAAGCTTCCTGGAAAGAGGAACAGGGCCGGGTTAAATCACTTACAATATGAAAATTCTCATAGAATTACAGATTGCACTAGAGGCAAGAAAAGAGTGACCCAAACCACACACAGTCTCAGTTTAATGCAGTAGGTTATGGAAATCCAATTGTTGTCAAGTTGAGCTATTTTAAAGGCCCTGGAGGTGTTTTCTCTTGTAAGNTACAATATGAAAATTCTCATAGAATTACAGATTGCACTAGAGGCAAGAAAAGAGTGACCCAAACCACACACAGTCTCAGTTTAATGCAGTAGGTTATGGAAATCCAATTGTTGTCAAGTTGAGCTATTTTAAAGGCCCTGGAGGTGTTTTCTCTTGTAAGACTCCTATGGTGAGTTTGTTTCAGACAGTGACTACCCACCCTACATGTATCACCTTGAAAACCCAGTTCCCACAAAACGGACTATCAGAGAAGAATCTATACCCCAAAGATGCTGGAATAAATGACCTTGGACCTCCACACAACCGTGACATCCTGAATCTCTTGTTCCAGGAGACACATCAGGAAGGAGACAGGAACAAAAGCAGAGAATAAAAGCGGCAAGAATGAGATCAGCAGGAAAACAGCCACAAAGTCAAGGGGGAGTCATTGCCAAACAGATGAAAGATTGGATGCAGGAAGCAAGGAGAGGCAGGGGAGGTATCAGAGTAAACACCGTTAGCTCATTTCAAACAGATCCTTGTACCCTTGTTAACAGCCCAGAGATCAACCTNACTCTCGCCATGTCCCTGTTTCCTGAAATCCTGCCTAATCCGCTCAGACAGAAGGCACTTCCTCCTCCATATCCCCTCGGTGTGTTCTTGTCCTGTACCCTGTGGTTCTTCCCACTGTGTATTCAGCAATGTGTATACATCACACCGAGTAACCTGGAGGCACAACCCAACTCTTACTCGCGTTTCTCTTGCATGTAACACTCAGCTCTATTCCTCGTAGAGAACCAACACTCACTAATTGCTCACTTGATTAAAAATGCATTTATTGAGTATCTGCTATGGGTCACAAACTATTACGTACTGGAAAGATATCAATGTCTTAACATTATTAAGACATCGAGTAGAGTGTAAAAAATGAACACATGAGTGAATGGACCAATAGATCATCAAAGTGTGATTCTGTCTCAATGCAATCCATATTATATTCCAGATATTATTTTCTCCTCATCCTAAGGCATCTGGAGAAGCTTCCTGAAAAAAGGAACAGGGCCGGGTTAAATCATTCACAATATGAAAATTCTCATAGAATTACAGATTGCACTATAGGCAAGAAAAGAGTGACCCAAACCACACACAGTCTCAGTTTAATGCAGTAGGTTATGTAAATCCAATTGTTGTCAAGTTGAGCTATTTTAAAGGCCCTGGAGGTGTTTTCTATNAGAAGCTTCCTGAAAAAAGGAACAGGGCCGGGTTAAATCATTCACAATATGAAAATTCTCATAGAATTACAGATTGCACTATAGGCAAGAAAAGAGTGACCCAAACCACACACAGTCTCAGTTTAATGCAGTAGGTTATGTAAATCCAATTGTTGTCAAGTTGAGCTATTTTAAAGGCCCTGGAGGTGTTTTCTATTGTAAGACTCCTATGGTGAGTTTGTTTCAGACAGTGACTACCCACCCTACATGTATCACCTTGAAAACCCATTTCCCACAAAACGGACTATCAGAGAAGAATCTATACTTCAGAGATGCTGGAATAAATGACCTTGGACCTCCACACAACCGTGAGATCCTGAATCTCTTGTTCCAGGAGACACATCTGGGGAGACGAAGGAAGGAGGCAGGAACAAAAGCAGAGAATAAAAGCGGCAGGAATGAGATCAGCAGGAAAACAGCCACAAAGTCAAGGGGGAGTCATTGCCAAACAGATGAAAGATTGGATGCAGGAAGCAAGGGGAGGCAGGGGAGGTATCAGAGTAAACACCGTTAGCTCATTTCAAACAGATCCTTGTACCCTTGTTAACAGCCCAGAGATCAACCTGCTGCAGATACGTGAGCGCTAAGCCGCCCATATTTCATCATCATCCCCTCTTCAGTTCAGTCGCTCAGTCATGTCACTTAGGGAAAGACTATTTAAAGAGTTATATACACACTACCCGGAGAAGGCAATGGCACCGCACTCCAGTACTCTTGCCTGGAAAATTCCATGGATGGAGGAGCCTGGTAGACTGCAGTCCATGGGGTCACTAAGAGTCAGACACGACTGAGCGACTTCACTTTCATTTCTCACTTCCATGCATTGGAGAAGGAAATGGAAACCCACTCCAGTGTTCTTGCCTGGAGAATCCCAGGGACGGGAGAGCCTGGTGGGCTGCCGTCTCTGGGGTCGCACAGAGTCAGACATGACTGAAGCGACTTAGCAGCAGCAGCAGCAGCATACACACTACCATATATAAAACAGATAACCAACAAGGACCCATTATATAGCACAGGGAACTATACTCAATTATTTTGTAATAAACTATAATGGAAAATGCTTGTTGAGGCTGTCAAGATGGCTGGGCTCACCAGGCCTGGACAATAACTTTGAGAAGCCACAGGGCAGGAAAGGCAGGGGCCAGAGCTCTGCCAGTGGCAGGCCAGGTGGGCAGGAGATTGACCCCAGGGCAGCCAGCAGCAGCAGTGAAAATTCTTAAAGAGATGGGAATACCAGACCACCTTACCTGTTTCCTGAGAAACCTGTATGCAGGATCAGAAGCAACAACTAGAACTGTACATAGAACAACGGACTGGTTCAAAATTGGGATGAGTGTACAACAAGGCTGCTTATTATCACTCTGCTTATTTAACTTAGAGTACATCATGTGAAATGCCAGGCTGGATGACTCACAAGCTGGAATCAAGATTGCCAGGAGAAATATCAATAACCTCAGATATGCAGATGATACCACTCTAATGGTAGAAAGCAAAGAGGAATAAAGAGCCTCTTGATGAGGATGAAAGAGGAGAATGAAAAGGCTGGATTAAAACTCAGTACTCAAAAACCAAGATCATGGCACCCAGCCCCATCACTTCACGGCAAATAGATATGGGAAAAGTGGAAACAGTGACAGATTTTATTTTCTTGAGCTCCAAAAGCACTGCAGACAGTGACTGCAGCCATGAAATTAAAGGGCGCTTGCTCTGTGGAAGAAAGCTATGATCAACCTAGGTGGCACATGAAAAAGTAGAGACATCAAATCACTTTGCCAACAAAGGTCTGCTTAGCCAATGCCATGCTTTTTCCAGTAGTCAGGTACTAATGTGAGAGTTGGACAATCAAGAAGGCTGAGTGCCAAAGAATTGATTCTTTCAAATTGTGATGCTGGATAAGACTCTTGAGAGTCCCTTGGACTGCAAGGAAATCAAATCAGTCAATCCTAAAGGAAATCAACCCTGAATATTCACTGGAAGGATTGATGCTGAAGCTCCAATACTCTGGCCACCTGACGTGAAGTGCCAACTCATTGGAAAAGTCCCGGATGCTGGGAGAAATTGAGGGCAAGAGGGGAAGGGGGTGACAGAGGATGAGATAGTTGGATGACATCACTGACTCAGTGGACATGAGCTTGAGCAAACTCAGGGAGATGGTGAAGGACTGGGGAAGGATGGTGTGCTGCAGTTCATGGGGTTACAAAGAGTCAGACACGATTTAATGACTGAACAACAATAATAAAGGAAAATAATCTGAAAAAGAAAATATACACACACATACACACAACTGAATCATTTTGCTGTAAACATGAAACTAACACAGTATTGTAAATCAACAATACGCCAATAAAAATTAGGGACTTTCCTGGTGGCCCAGGGGTTAAGAATCTAAGATCCCACATGCCTCATGCCAACTCAGCCTGCATGCCACAACTAGAGAGGCATACACACAACTAGAGAGAGGCTGACTGCCACACGCACACCCAGCGCAGTCAGGGTTTTTTAACAAATGAATAACATTGGGGCATATAAACACAATGGAGCCTCCNAATCAACAATACGCCAATAAAAATTAGGGACTTTCCTGGTGGCCCAGGGGTTAAGAATCTAAGATCCCACGTGCCTCATGCCAACTCAGCCTGCATGCCACAACTAGAGAGAGGCGAGGCTGACTGCCACACGCACACCCAGCGCAGTCAGGGTTTTTTAACAAATGAATAACATCGGGGCACATAAACACAATGGAGCCTTCCCAAGTGAAAGTTCATGGTGTCTCATCTCCACTTTGAAACACTCCACAGAAAGAGTTTCAATTCAGAGTGGGGAGAGGGATACATAAAAAAGAAATGGGACATGAGTCGGTTAATGGTTGAAACTGAGTGATGTGGACACGAGAGACAATATTCTATACTCGCTGCTTTTATAGAGGCTGGAGAATATCCCCCCACAAATTAAAACACAGCGGAGCAAAGGGATCTCAGGAAGAAAACCAAGGATGATGAGCCGGAGCCAAATTCTGATGTCATGGAGAATTCTTCTTTCAAGATGAGGTCTTCATTGAGTTTGTGATTTGCTGCTCGGTCTGCGTGCTGAAGTGCAGGGTTATAGACAAGCCTGAGTGGCTGTGCGGAAGTCTCATTACCTCAGGATGGACCCTGATGCTCTTGGCTTGCAGTCTGCAGCATCAGCTTCTGAGAGCATCTCTTTTCCCACTAAGAGTGGTGTGGCTTACCCCCATAGCCAGCCCGAAATGGCAGCTGAAGGTGGAGGTAGAGCGTGTTTGGGTTCATTGAGGAAGACAGGGTCAAGCTTCTGGGTTAACAGGATCCGACAGGAATGCCCAGCTGCCAGTCTCTACACACGACCCCAGAGCTCAGGGCCCGGGGGGAGGGGAACATGGGGGCTCCACACCCTTAAAGGAGAGGAGCAACATGCATTGATCTGATTGTGTGCTGGTTTAATATGTGTAGTCTTTTTACTTAGCTCTGTGTGCCATGAGCTCCGGGACTGTTTCATTTTTTATTCAGTGTAGCCTGGGGTCTCACTCAGTGGAGGAGCGACGTAAATGTTTGTGGAATTGAAATAAAGTTGAATTGAAGACTGACAAAGTGGTCATTAAAATACACCCAAGGATTTAACTTGCCCAGTCCTTCTGTTCAGATTCACTCAGATCCTCCCTCCCTCCCTCTCTCTCCCTTCCCCAGGAGGGGTGATTAATAATTCAGCAAACAATAGTGTATTCTGATGGCTCCGAATATAACAATTTAATTGATATTTGTTTCTGCAGCAGTGCAATATCTCATTTTCCCAAGAGGGCAGTTTTCCATTTCTGTTCCAGGTTTCTCCCAACAAAACAGATCAATCCTGGGAATACCTGAAGGCCATTTGTTACGAAAGAAAGAATGTGGGTAGTGGGTTTGAAAAAGACACAATTCTGTAGCAATCGGGTTTTTAAACACTGACATTTATTTAGGGGTTTGTCAACTCATACATTATTAGGATAAATTCTAATTTATATCAGTATATAATAGGCAAATATATAATACCATAAATTGCATTTGTACACATAAATACAAAATTTGAGGTAGGGCCTCAAGAATAATGACTTCTTAAATGAATAATGCACAGTATATAATATGTACTCTATAAGATATATATATATATATATGATGCATCATTTATAATGTAATATATTTTCTTCATGTACAGTTAATGAAAAAATATAAGGACCTGATTAGGGAACATATCTTTATTCATAGGCGACAGGACCACATAAGATGCCTGCATTAAGGACAATAGCCAAGTACGCAGTTAAAGAATAAACCTATCCCATGATAGGTCCATATAAAGTGCAAAAAAAAGACCCCAAAAATGAGACACAAAACAGTTCCTAGTCAGTTACTAAGAATCATCCTAACAATAAAATACACCTATAAGGCAAATGGTTACCTGAAGATGTATTTAATCCATGGCAGGCAAATCAAGCCACTGCTCCCTCTTCAGGGGTGATGAATACCCAATCTGAGAACACTCTCTCTTTGGCTGCAGGATGCTTAGAGGTGACCAAAGCAGAGACCACAATTCAAAATCACTTGGCCCTTCTGTACAATTGAAGCAAAATCCAGGAAAGATAGCTTTACTTTTGCAAATCCTCAGACCACTTTGCAGAGAAATCAGCATTCAGATTCGATCATCCAAACCTTTGCTCCCAGCCTGGAGGTTTCCTACACAATACCCAGGAGGAAACAGAGGCGACACTCATTCGCTGGCCTTGGCCTGTTTTCTCTGCAAGAGAACCTACCACCCAGCCTGAAGAAAGGCGTCGCAGACCCAAATCCAGGTAGCAGCAGCAGGATCTTGCCATCACACTTACATGAAGCAACAGTTATTGTGCAAGTCTCTGGTGAAAAGAACGATGATCAATGTCCAAGGGAACAGAGAGAAAAGAAAAAAATCCTAGTTTTAGGCATGGGAAAACCATGCTGACAGGTCAAGTTTATCAGAAGCACTGAGGCACAGAGATCACAGAATTAGAACTTAAAGGAAAACTCAACTCCAGTGCAACATTAGCAAAGACAGCCCTAGTCTTATCCATTTCCGGGTCATTGTGTTCAATGTCCTTTTAAAGTGCCACTCACTGAAATACAAGTTGACTCTATTTCTGACCTCATACACATTGGAAATTTCAAAGATGCTGAGGTCATCAAGACTTTGCATTGACCACAGATTCCATGCAATAAATAAATATAAGAGAGAAAGAGGACAAAGACCAGACTGGACACATTTGTACATGACAAACACACAGCCTTAAAGAGATTAAAAGTTACTAATGCACAAGACAAATAAATTCATAAGAAGCCACAACACCAATTGTGAAGACATACACATATTTTTCTCCTTTAAGGATATTACAGGGTTACTGTTTTTAACATATGGTTTTTTTTTTTTTCTCAGAATGGGTTTCTGGCATTTGTTGGTATCAGGAAACAAATTTCACAAGTAGAAAACATCCCACCATTCTGCACAGTGAGCCAATGTAAGCCTTTCCTCAGCAACTCAGTTTTTGCCTCCATTTGAAGGGGAACTCTCAAGTGGTGCTTTATGACAATGTTGTTCATTTCATTTTTATTCATTCATTTTTTTCCTTCCACTTGACTGTGCATTTCAATAGCACGGAAACATCCATCTGGCCATATGCATCTCAGCGTCCCAGCCTAGTCCAGGGGAGGTACTGCATGAGCAGACTG
Organism: Neotragus moschatus; assembly: GCA_006410615.1. Classification (NCBI taxonomy): domain Eukaryota; kingdom Metazoa; phylum Chordata; class Mammalia; order Artiodactyla; family Bovidae; genus Neotragus; species Neotragus moschatus. The sequence goes on from SJYA01003210.1 coordinate 561,033, forward strand.
GCTGTGAGTGGAGACAACTCAGATACCAAACACTGCTCTGGCAAGGAAAGCCTCGAAGGTTAAACACGACTGTAGACAGAGACAAAACTAAACTCACAAGGTAACCATTCCCAGATAAGCTTAGAACCTTCCACCTTTAAGGACACTGTACATGAAACTTGGATGCTGTAGGAAAAAAGTTTTAAAAACACAGACAGACAGACACACAAAAACTCAGTTTCTCAGGGAACAGCCCCTGGGTCTTAACTGGACAAACTGTAATGAACACAAATGTCCTGCCCCCCAGTGCAAAACACACTAGTTAATGAGGCTGTGCCCATTCTGACAATGAATACACTGAACTTGCAGTGTGTACAAAACAAATCTGGCAGCATCCATGAGTTTACTTCACCCCCTTTTTAATCACAACAGCAATAATTAACAGAAATTGGGTTGGCATCCAGCATCCGACTCAAACTTTAGCCAAGAGGCAAGAGAAGAAAGCCAGAAACCAGGCATCCTGACTCAAACCCATTGTTCCCACGGGAGGATGCTAATTGATTTCGGTGATTTTCTTCAATGTTCAAACTGGAAAGGCTGCAGATCCTTTCCAAACCAAAGCTAGTCCTCCCTTCTTCTCCCACCCTGTCGGATACCAAGGGGAGAGGCTAATTTTTGGTACCGCCGTGGAGGATCTGCTAGAGCCCTCGGGACTTCTTTACAGTATGACTTTCTCGGGGAAACCAATGTTAACGCTGGACAGGTCACTATGGGAAACACTGGGACGGGAAGGTCACCACTCAGTTTCCTAAAGCTAAGTCTAAGGGAAGCTTAGGGTTTAGTCTCTGCGATGGATTCCAGTAAGTTCTAGCTTTGGGAGGTAAGTAAGCAGAAAAAGGGAACAGGAGGAGGAAGAACAAACACGCCTTGGAAACAAAAGGGATGAAAAGCCTAGAGTTTGAAACCCATCTGCATTTCCTTTTGCGAAAGTTTCCACAGACTACTCTTCAAAACCTGAAGTTCACATGGCAAATGACGATATCCGCCCCAGAAAAGAAAGAGCTCAGTAAGATGAGCTGAGTCTTTTTTTTCCTTTCTTTAACAAATGAAGTTATTTTTTTTTTTAAAGTATTACTTTAACGTCTGTTGTTGGGCTTCGTTACTGTTGAAAAGGATGAAAACGTCACATCAATGTACAAGATATGAACGGAAAGCTTTGCCTGAGACCCTGTACTAGGAAGACAAACAAATAAGAAAATGATTGCAATGGTCTCCGCTAAGGAAACAATTTTAAATTTAGATATTATTACTAGAAGGGGGGGAAAAAAAAGACTATACTACACTACACTCACCATCTCTACAGTGATTCATAAGACATTTATAAGGACAGAAAACACCATTACAAGTACACACTACGTGAACGCTTGCCACATTTAAAAAATCTCATGTATGCATGTTCGGGATACGAGAAGATAGCAGAAGTTACAGCTTCGCCAATCTCTGTAGACATATGATCTGCTCTCATTAGAGTGTGATCATGAGTACTGTGAACTGGGAACTCTTCAAATGGTATCAGCTAAGTGTAGTCTTAAAAGCAATAGCACGAACTGGCTCACTTGCTACTTACCTAACCTGCATGTATCAGAAACTTCTGTACCTACAGTGACCTAAGGTGCAGTGAGCATTATGGTTGCTTTCTCTTCAGCTCTCTACTTCTTTGATTCAGTGGCTACAATTGGCACTGACCGTGAGTGAAAAAGTGAAGAGGAAAAACTGAGACATCATCTGCCTTTCGAGAGTTTGTGTCTGATATATATAACACGTAGACAGAACCAGGGTAAGTCTCAGTTTCCCAGAGGCTGAGAGACAAGGTAACCACAGCTCGCAGAAAGACATTTGGAAGAGAAGCCATATGGGATTAGTGACGCTGGACCACGGTGCTCGACGTATGAAGAAACCAGAAGGGCACTCTGGTCTGAATGCATGATATCGGGCACAAATAACACGAAGCAGAGGTAGAGGAAAGGACCCAAAGAATCCACAACTATGGTCATTAAAAAAAAAAAACAACAACTGAGGGAATAGAGCCGACTCTTCATTGAGGTTCTCAGCTTGCGGAGAGAAAGCATGCGAGTCCTTGGCGTATTTGAGATAGTTGGTCCAAATGACGGAAACAGAGCCCCAGTCATGAATGGAAATGGGCACTTCATCACCGTGGGGGTGTCTGAATCCACCAGCCTCATCTTACTTGAAAACGTTTTCTGACCACCACCAACCCTCCAAAGATACCCTGTCCTGAACTTTGTGTGCCGGAACGAAACCACGACATGGCGCAGATGAGTCCAAACCAACCGTCCGGTTATCCTGCATCAGCCTCACTGGCCCCACCGGTGACAATCACAGGGGATGCTTCTCTACCGACCAACTCACGAACATCTACGTGGGACTTCACTGGGAGGCGCTCCCCTCGTTGATTTGAGCCTGTGAGGTAAACCCCACTGGAAACTGACGGCGTGGATGCGGGCAAACCAAGCTCCGTCCAGCTCTTGGCTGCAGCATGCAACACTATGTCCTACTTTTCTAAGTCATCACTCTCATGCACGGGTATGAACCAAGATGTGGGGAGAAGGAAGACGAGAAATGGGAAAACAGCTATCAGGGAAAGGCAGAGAGGAGAAAGAGGATCAGGTCTGGGCCATCCCATGCCCTCAGACTAGCACTGGGTGCCTAGCTCCAAATCCTTCACTGGCAGTTTGAGTCCCAGCGAAGAGGTCCCCAAGGGGTCGATCATGTTCTTGTAACGCTCCCCACGGTGCTGAGCTAAGAAGGGACCCCAGTCCGGCTGCGGCGAGCACACCAACTTCAGCCTCTGCAAAGAAGCCAAAGACACACAGGGTCACAGAAGCAAAGCACCCTTTTCCCCCAGACACCACTCACCCATCCACAAACTGCATGCGACCACATTTGCCAGAAAACCTCCTGGAACCAAGAGGTCCTCAACCAGGAGAAGCAGTTAGGGAGACCAGCCCCATTAATTAACGAGGCCAGGAATGCATTACAGAGAAAACTTAGTTTAGCTCACATGAAATTATTTACATCATCCTGCAAGCACTATTACAGTTGTTCAGGGTTTACTGTGCACAAGATTAATAGAAGATAAAGGGCCCAGATTCTAATTATACATTTTTTCCCTCCAAATGGAGAGGAGCCACAAGCTGCTCTCTCTACTGCCAAACACAGTCTGCAAAGGACATGTACTCAATTACTTTGTTCTAGTCTCAACAGTGAGTTGTTACATCAAAATAATTGGATTTTGTTTAGCATATTTCCCGAAAGTATATAAATGGACAGGAAAAAAAAAACCCTCAACCCCAAAGATACAATGCCAAGAGCGAGCAAAGATTTTAATTATCTGTTGACCAAAGTATACGCTTCTGACTTGGTTCAAAAGTGTGAGTTCTGGCAGAAGAGCTAAAAACAAGGGGAATGTCTCTAATCCTTCAACTGAACAGTTCAGGGAAAACATAATTTGATCAGAGCATTTTCTAGAATAAGGAAAAAGAAGGCAGATTTCCGACTACATCAGAGGGAACAATGATGTGTTTATTACCTATTAAAAAGAAGCTGCTTCTTATAGCTGTTAGTTTAATCTCCCCCTTAATCATCAGTTTGCAACCTTTGTGTCCCAAATTAACCATAATAAATTTATATTGCCGACTCATTCGTTTAGAGGATTTCAGCCTAAGACAAGAGTAGCAGAGGTTAACGCAGCTTCTGTTCAGAAGGAAAGGGGTTACTGGGTCAGGGAGTGGGCATCCACCTGAGGTTAGAGCCAGGCATCCTTGGTGGGGAGGGGACCATGTCAATGCACCTTAAGGAGACAACAGGCAGAATTTCCTGAGGATGGAACCTGCTTCAGTAAGAAGACTCCTGCATCTCCCTCTGCCAACTCTGCGTCCATCTTTAGTCCAAGAGAAACAAAGGCTATCTCCTCGGCGCGTGCATTCACGTAGCCCATTCACTCATGTGCTCTCTTCCCATCATCTGCTGCTCCCCTCCAGAGCCCGCAGGAGATGCTCCAGGGCGCTCTCTTCCTCAATCTGGCTGACGAGAGCAAACCCCACGCAGCTGTTCCTCACCACCCGCGTCTACACGAGCGTTTCTTCACCTCATTCTCATCCAGTGCCTCTCAGGCTTGAATTCGCATCAGAATCACCTGGGGGCTTGTTAAACTATGGCCACCAGAGACCCACATCCCCACGATTCTGGTTCAGTGGAACAGAGTTGGAGCCTGACTATTTACATTTCCAGGAAGCTCCCAGGCTTCCCTGGTAGCTCAGAATCTGCCTGCAACATAGGAGACCTAAGTTCAATCCCTGGGACAGGAAGATCCACTGAAGAAGGGAATGGCAACCCACTCCATTAATTTTGCATGGAGAATTCCACGGACAGGGAAGCTTACATACAGTCCATGGGGTCGCAAAGAGTCAGACGTGACCGAGGGACTAACACTTGCACTTCTACTTTCAAGCCCCCAGGTGGTGCTGGTCCCTGGGCCAGGCCCTGAGTAGCACCGATCTGGTCCGAAACAGCAGCCTGCTGGACCTCCAAGACAAGGCAGCACTGATCGCTTCCTAGCACGTCTGAGCACTTGATTTCTCAGAACAAAAGCCCGACCACACTTCACCAGTGGCTCAGCAAGTGGCTGTCCCTTACCATCCTCTCTGGAGTGAGGCAGGGAGTTTTTGCATGAGGAATAGGAAATGGGTTCAGCATCACCTCATACCAGCCATGCCCTGGACCTTTCATTACATTCTACGGGGATGTTACATTCTACGTGACACATTAACCCTCAGCTACGCCTAGTGATTTTAAATGTAACTGGTAATAGGTGTTTGGACGGGGAGGTGCCTCCGACAGAAAGAAACATCAGGAAAGGGGTGATCTGCTGTGTGGTTAACAACCAAACACTGGGATTTAAACTCTGGGTGAAGGGAGAGGAGGAGGGAGCTCGTGGAGAGAGGAGACACCCTGATCACTTATTTTTCGGAGCCATCACTGCTCTGAGGAAGAACACAATAACAGCTTGGCCTGCTGATAGGCAGAGCCCTTCCATTCGAGGAACAACACATAATAAAAACAGATTTAATAGAAATGATAGCAACTGTAGCCACTTAATCACCCAGTCTCCCGCTGGAATAAGTTTACCAAATCTTTCGTTTTGTTTTGTTTTTTTTTTTAAAGCACAGAGCTCTCAGAGCTTTTCCCCTGGGAGGGAACCGCAGGCGTAGGAGCTGATACAATTACCTCAATAAATCTGCCAGGAGCCAGGTGCATTTTTATCACAAACATAATCGGGATCCAGACAACGGAGCAGGCCAGCATGAGCCATCCGAGCACCATGGACCAGTTAGGGTAGCGGTAAGAGCCATAGGTCATGGGCTCCCACTGGTAGAAGCTGAAGCAAAGGATGAACTGGGAAGAAAAAAGAAACGCACGTGATAGTGGTACAGTGGGGACGCGAGTCTGCCCTCAGCAGTCACGTGTCAGACCCCTGCTATAAGCTGCCTGCTTTCATACCTATTATCTCATTTCCTCCCCATGATGATCCTGTAAAGGAAGTATTATTCCTACGTTTTCCAAACGAAAGAACTGGATTTCAGAGATGAACTGAGGCACACTGAGGTGCTATAGCTGTACTTGCCATCACATAAAAATTCAGCCATGCCTGTGGGCGTCTATACACTCAGAGGGGCTGCGAGGACGAACTTAAAGGATGTACACCAGGGTGACTGAGGGGTGCACGTGGGAGTGGGGATGGCGGGTGGTTTTAAGGGGCTGTCTCTGCTCTCTATAACTGATAATCAAGCCTGAATTATAAGGGGAAAATCCACTAGGTTAATGTGAAAAACTAACTGAATCTACTCTGTTTTCACCTTGAATAGGGAAAGGACCATCTCCAGGAGCTGCCTCCAAAGCTGGCCAAGTGGTCCCCGAGCAGTGGCTGAGCAGGAAGTTTGGTTATATAATCAGCGGTGGGACAAAGAGAGGGGCGGCCCCACCCCCCCCCTCAAATGACACCAGGTGGATGGGCCTTGCCACCAAATGGCGACCTGGGGACAGGCTAATCTCAGCTCTACTGCTAACTAGCTGAGGCACCCCTAAGTCTCAGACTTCTCTGCTATAAAACAGATCCATTTTACACTGGGTAGACAACCCAGCGGTTTCCTGGAAACAACAGTCTGCTATTTACTCAGGGGACCCCTCTCCCTTTTTTGTTGTTTTTTTCAAAAAACGTTTATTTGTCTGAGCTGGGTCCTAGCTGCGTCTCGTGAGATCTTCAGTTGCAGCAAGTGAACTGTGAATTGCAGCATATGGGATCTAGTTCCCAGACCAGGGATCAAACCCTGGCCCCCTTCATTGGAAGCATGGAGTCTTAGCCACTGGCTCACCAGGGAAGCACAGCCCCCTTCACTTTTAAGAGAGGTCATGATGCATTTTCAGCCCTTGATGCCCCCTCACCACGCACTTTGGCAGACAACAGTGATGAGAAACCTCTGAAAACTTGATTAGAGCAGCTGCAAAGGAACAGATATGTTGGGAAAACGAGGCACCAGGAAAGGCACCAAGGTCCTAATGGCTGTGTTGGGAGAAGGAGCACTGCCCTCAGGAAATGGAGTTCTCCCCTGTTTTCAACCCACCTTCGGCAGAGTCTGCCTAGAACAATGCACCCGCCTACTTCCTCCCTCCTCCTCATCTCTCTCTTAAGCAGGAAAAGAATTGCCTGAAAATGATTGGGGGGAATTATGTCAGGAAAGATAATACATGGAAGTGTTCTGGGAAAGTGGGAAGCATTATACAAATGTAAGGCATCTTTATGATTGCTGCAAAGCCCGGGCTGTCGGGGCAAGTGATTATTCCAATGCAACAGTAATTCAATATATGGATTCAAAGCAGCAAGAGCCTGAAGACAATGGTTGAAAATACTGCTCCTATAAGAGATATATCTACTCTAGACCCCCTTTAGAACATTTGCCCCTAGAGTTATAAGCTTTATTAACAAGTCTATTGGAAATAGGCCTTAATTATAGTAAGTTGCTCCATTTCATTAACTATATAAATAGCAATACATCTGCTTATGTGTGCATAAGTCAGTAACATGATCTGCCTATGTATACAATAATTGCACGCAGAATATTTATAGCTCTATAAATTCATGAAGGCACAGATAAAAATGATCAATTTTATTTCAGGGGTTTTGAAGTCATTGAAACCCATAATCTCAGCTCAGTCTAGTCTCCTACAAGATAACCGTGTTACAGAAGGGCAAATGGCCAAAGAGGAAGAGTTAGGCTTGGTCCTCTGATACCATTTCCTGTTACACAGGTATCATATCAAATTTATCCGTGTAAACTTGTTCTTGCCGTCAATTGCACCCTGCCAAATCAGCTTGGATAGAACCCTGCTCTCAGCTGAACCTGGCCATGAGAAAGGATAATTTAGCCATGGAGCCAGGTCCACCTGACACTCGGCTGATGGCAACAGAAGGCGATGCTGATGATGGAACTGACCACCTGGTCTCGTCTCTAGCTCCTAAACACAGAAGCAGGATTTGACGGAAAATATCTTCTGGGACCTTGCCACAGGTTTCTGTGGAGAGCTTTATAATGGAAATTGAGTAAAGCACAGCACAGTTGAGGCACTTTCTCAAAAAACATAGCCAGTCCCTATTATCCCTTTTCTCTGAAATTCTGCTCCCAAAGAAGATTGGGATGATTGTAATCCATAACTGGCCAAACTCCACTTAGAGATGAAAGCAACTAGGCTTTCAGAAATATATTAGAATTGTGTTAGACAGGTATTATCTTGAAGCCTAGATAGCCTTGGATTCGATTCTTATTCTGCCCCCCTGCAAGCTCTGTGGCCTCAGGCAAGCTCCTCAGCCTCTCCAAGCCTCAGCACAGGCATCTGTAAAGTGAGGAGAGAATCACCCAGCAAGCAGGGTGGTCGGGAGCCTAAAAGACAATGTTCCTAAAGAGGCTGCCTGATGCTAGAGCCCCACCAGTCGTCCTGTTGATTATCACTATGTGATATGTTTCTGCAGAATAGAGAAAGATTCTTTGAAGCTTAATCTGTTCTAAGACAGGAGGCAAAGGTCGAAAGAATCTGGGACAGATTCTAACTTTGATTTCACCCAAGAATAAAACGTGTGTAGTATTAAGACGAGGATCTGGCGAAGCTCAGCAGAGATAAAAACAGCAGAGGCAGACGCGGGCGAGGGCGGGGGCGTCTCCTGTTTTCCTCTCGATAGATGGCTAAACCCATCGGTCCTGAATTCAAGGAACTGAAAAATCTATCTGAATCCTTTTCAACTGTCACGTCCCCGGTCTGGTGGGACTTTTCAGACAAATTGCAGCCTCTGATAGGTGATATCAGATACAGATACAGACGTGTACACAGATGTGGCTTCTATATAATGTCTCCTGTCAATGCGGAGGAAGGAAATACTGAATGTCTTCTCTGTCTAAACTTTTTCTGAAAGAAATTGAGACGTCACAAATGCACTTTGTGACAGTTTGGGGAGTGTTTTTTGGTTTTTTTTTTTTTTTTGGTTTGATTTTAAGGAAAATATCTGTTTTCTTTACTATTTTACTGTCATGTTCCTTTAAAGAAGCTGTTCCGGTGCAGTGAAACAAGGGTCTTAATCTGGTTTCTAGTGCCACCTGCTGGGCTCAGCAGAAACTACAGCCAGCTTCCTGCAGCCTTTGACCACAAGCCAGGGAGGAAGAAAGACAAGGTCTCTTGACAATTACTGTGCTTAGAGAGTGGATAGAGGCAAAGCCAGAAGCTAAGCCACAATAAAGGAGCAGGCGACAGGACGTACATGTGAGTCCCTGTGCAGATTTACTGGTAGAGGAAGGGCTCTGATCTTTAAGAAGATGAATGTCAGATGATCTTAAAATGTCACCATCACACTTGAGGATGATGAGATAGTCCTCAAAAGTAATAAAAATGAACAATAAAAGTCTAACTCCTGCTATACATGTTAGTTGTATAGTGGCTGTGTTGAGCAGTGTTTAAAAGTTCTAGAGACAGACTGCCTGGGTTGAAACCCAGGCTGTTGTTACTATTAATAATTCTACAATCCTAGGCAAGTCGCATAAGCTCTGGGTAACAGCTTCCTCCTCTGTAAAATGGAGATAATTATAATACTAAGCCCACAGAACTCCTGTAGGGGAGAGATGAGATGGTACATAAAAAGCACTGTGCACAAAGGGTGGACCGTGGTTAGCATGTGGGAACCGTGATCACTCGAGGCAGACTGATACAATGGGAAATGTTCCCGAGGGATGCTCCAAGCCAAGCATGAGTCCTAGCTCTGCCTTCCACCCCTCCATCAGCCTTGCGCCTTTTGGCAGGGTGCTTCACCTCTTTGAGTTTCAGTTTCCTCAGCTGAAAGACAGGAATAATATCCATCCTACCAGCTCCCCAGGCTCATCTGTATGTAGGCACACGTCTTGCTCAACATAAAGCATCGCGTATGCATGCAAGGTGCCGCAGGCATGATAAAGCATGCAGTCCTTACAGTTAAAATGGTCGGAGTCACAAAGGCCCAGCAGACTTTCCAGAAAATGTTTGGCTGGAATCCAATCATCATCTCGATATCTTCGCAGAACCTTTGCAAACCTGCAAAGAGACAAACGGAGATGGAACACGAGGTGTGGTGGCAGGGGGTGAGATGGGGCAGGGGACAGCAGAAGCGCCCCTCACTCGTGTGCCATTGGCTGGGATGGCCCCCTTTTGCTGTCATCATGACCCCTATTATGTAGGAAACCATTAGACAGGTGACTCACTGCTGGGAAGATGAAGGGAAATGGAATGTTTCAATAGATAGCAAACCCTATCTGCAGTGAAGTTCAACGTGAGATGTCATCCCACAGTACCAGCTAGAAAGCTCCATCCCAGCCTAACCCAGGCATCTCCACGCTGCCACAGTGTGACACAGTCACCTGTGTGGCTGTTTCCACAGGTGGGTTCATGGGTTCAGCAACCAACTGTGGCAAACCCAATTACAATCAAGACCAATAAGCAGAGTGTATTATGAAAGCCTTGGGACTTCAAGGGAGACTCACTGCATGTTGCTTTTTACCCCCCACCCTCCCAAGGATGGGCTTCCCTGGTGGCTCAGCTGGTAAAGAATCCACCCACAATGCAGGAGACCTGGGTTCGATTCCTGGGTTAGGAAGATACCCTGTAGAAGAGAATGCCTACCCACTCCCGTATTTTGGCCTGGAAAATTCCATGGACTAGTCCATGGGGTCACAAAGAGTCAGACACAACTGAGGGACTTTCACTCACTCCCAAGGACTCTTCCATGAGTCCATTTATCTCTGCTCCATGGAAGATGATAAGGGCACGCAAGAACCAGTGTGAGCTCCACGTGGCTATCACCCATTTTGTTGAAACTCAAAGGACTGTGGTCTTCTTGGTTGCTGATCAACATAAGTATGTAAAGTAAAAAGCTGCTGCTGCTGCTACTGCTGCTAATTCGCTTCAGTCGTGTCCGACTCTGTGCAACCCCATAGACGGCAGCCCATGAGGCTCCCTCATCCCTGGGATCCTCCAGGCAAGAACACTGGAGTGGGTTGCCATTTCCTTCTCCAAGGCATGAAAGTGAAAAGTCAAAGTGAAGTCGCTCAGTCGTGTCCGACTCTTAGCGCCCCCATGGACTGCAGCCCACCAGGCTCCTCCNACTCTGTGCAACCCCATAGACGGCAGCCCATGAGGCTCCCTCATCCCTGGGATCCTCCAGGCAAGAACACTGGAGTGGGTTGCCATTTCCTTCTCCAAGGCATGAAAGTGAAAAGTCAAAGTGAAGTCGCTCAGTCGTGTCCGACTCTTAGCGGCCCCATGGACTGCGGCCCACCAGGCTCCTCTGTCCATGGGATTTTCCAGGCAAGAGTGCTGGAGTGGGGTGCCATTGCAGACGAGGGTTTTTCTCAGGGCCCCAGATAATCAGCATCCACTCTTTGAAAGGAAAAGCCACAGAGAATTTTTGAGGAGGAAGCAGTTTCTTGTATTGTTTCCTGAGCTTACCACAAGCGAGGCTGTCTCAGAACTGGGGGGTTGCCATGCTGAAGAGACGTGAAAGGGCCCTGAGTTTGAGCCCCTTCATAGTCGGCAGTTCCGACTGGTAGCCCCAAATAACCGGGCACTGCAGACAAGAACTGCACACTTGGAGCAGCTCTCTGACCATCTTTGGGTTTGCCTGTGTCTCGTTTCCCATCATCAAACTCCTTCAATGACTGGCCTCTTGGACACTAGACCCTCTGGATGTAAGGGAGGGTTAGAACCAAAAAAGAGATGAAAGTTAAAGATGCGGACCTCAGATGACCTTATCTGCACGGAAGCAATAGAGACGCAGACATAGAGAACAGACTTGTGGGAAGAAGGGGTGGGACAAATGGCGAGCGTAGCAGTGAAGCGCGTGCATCACCACGTGGGAAACAGTGGGCATTCACTGTGTGGCCAGTGAGCTCAGCTTGCTGCCCTGTGACAGCCTGGAGGGGTGGGNTCACTCCCAAGGACTCTTCCATGAGTCCATTTATCTCTGCTCCATGGAAGATGATAAGGGCACGCAAGAACTAGTGTGAGCTCCACGTGGCTATCACCCACTTTGTTGAAACTCAAAGGACTGTGGTCTTCTTGGTCGCTGATCAACATAAATATGTAAAGTAAAAAGCTGCTGCTGCTGCTACTGCTGCTAATTCGCTTCAGTCGTGTCTGACTCTGTGCAACCCCATAGATGGCAGCCCATGAGGCTCCCTCATCCCTGGGATCCTCCAGGCAAGAACACTGAAATGGGTTGCCATTTCCTTCTCCAATGTATGAACATGAAAAGCAAAAGCGAAGTCACTCAGTCGTGTCCGCCTCTTAGCGGCCCCATGGACTGCGGCCCACCAGACTCCTCTGTCCATGAGATTTTCCAGGCAAGAGTGCTGGAGTAGGGTGCCATTGCAGACGAGGGTTTTTCTCAGGGCCCCAGATAACCAGCATCCACTCTTTGAAANAGTCGTGTCCGCCTCTTAGCGGCCCCATGGACTGCGGCCCACCAGACTCCTCTGTCCATGAGATTTTCCAGGCAAGAGTGCTGGAGTAGGGTGCCATTGCAGACGAGGGTTTTTCTCAGGGCCCCAGATAACCAGCATCCACTCTTTGAAAGGAAAAGCCACAGAGAATTTTTGAGGAGGAAGCAGTTTCTTGTATTGTTTCCTGAGCTTACCAGAAGCGAGGCTGTCTCAGAACTGGGGGGTTGCCATGCTGAAGAGACGTGAAAGGGCCCTGAGTTTGAGCCCCTTCATAGTCGGCAGTTCCGACTGGTAGCCCCAAATAATGGGGCACTACAGGCAAGAACTGCACACTCAGAGCAGCTCTCTGACCATCCTTGGGTTTGCCTGTGTCTCGTTTCCCATCATCAAACTCCTTCAGTGACTGGCCTCTGGACACTAGACCCTCTAGATGTAAGGGAGGGTTAGAACCAAAAAAGAGATGAAAGTTAAAGATGAGGACCTCAGATGACCTTATCTGCAGGGAAGCAATAGAGATGCAGACATAGAGAACAGACTTGTGGGAAGAAGGGGTGGGACAAACGGCGAGTGTAGCAGTGAAGCGCGTGCATCACCACGTGGGAAACAGTGGGCATTCACTGTGTGGCCAGTGAGCTCAGCTTGCTGCCCTGTGACAGCCTGGAGGGGTGGGCGGGGAAC